>BPLR01013232.1:0-239266 GCA_021605095.1 Caerostris extrusa | reverse complement strand
ATGTATTATATAGCCTTAAAAATAAAAGTAGCATTGTCAATGAAAATAAATAATAAATAAGAACATAGTTAGTTAATGTTTTACTAAAACAGCCATGTTTTACTGAACAAGACTTGAATGCGTCTGTTAATGATATATTTTGAAACAATTATGTGAGAAATGAATAAAACTTATATTTTTGCACTCAGTTTTCAAATGCCTATTTTACTCAAAGAGCAATTTCCTCTTACTTGCTTCTCTTCTTTTAATAATGATCTTCTGAAACATTTTATAAATAGTCGGTTTTTTAGTAGCAGTATTAATTCTTGTTGGTATTTAGTTTGGGCTATTGAACATTATATATTAAATGATTTAATATGCCTAACATTTGCGATTTTGCAATATTGCGAACAGGTATAATGACAATATGCCGGTATTAACTACAGCGGTTACCCTGTCCTTCGACAGCCGCCGCACTAGCAGTGAAGTTATAGCATTTTAGCGAAGCAACTTTGCCACCTCAAAAATGGACAAAAAGACTTCGCAAAGCACAGCATTGCCTTTTGCGAAATATTATTGAGCTGTTGTTGCCATGATGGGGAGCCTGATACTTTGCACCAGAAGGAAAACAGTGGACGCTCAGTTGGCCGACGAAAACATCAAAGTCCACAAAATAATTCTTCGATGGGCCCGTGAAAGCTGAAGGAGATCTCTAAAGATAATACACGTGTTGAACATATCGTGAATATTGGATATGCAAAGCTTAGTCTGCGGAAGGCAAGTGAATAATCAACCAAAACAATTGTCGAATTGAGGACTTAAGCAGTGTATGGAAAGGCTTAATCGTAATAAACTCCGGCAGAGACAATGGCAATGGATGAAATGTGACAATGGAGAAACAGGTCTATCATACACACTGAATCCGTCGAATAGTCAGCCGAAATGATGAATCGATTCAGAGCGCAGTTATGGTGGCCGCGTTGCGATCAGATAATATTGGCTGACTGGCTGCGGAAAACCGTGTCAGGTGACCATGCCGCGAAAGCATGTGCTTGGAGAAATCGTGGAAAATGGCATTTGAAAGAAGGAGAGTGCGTTACCATCACATAATACTCTGTCACAAATCAATGAATTGTTGCTGAATACGTGTCCACCATATTTTCAGATACTTCAGCAGTTGCTCCACCAAGATGCTGCTGAAGAGCTGCCCGATGAATAGTGCACGTTTGAAACAGATTTGTTTGAGGCTAAGATACCGTGCTGTAGGAATGAATATGATCAGCAGCATGTTAGAATGTCTTCAAGACCATATTGAATAATAAAAGTCAAATCTCATAAAAAAGCTAGGTTCTTCTACAGCAAGATAGCCCACCTGATATAAACTTGAATGATTGTATTTTATGCCTTATTCTGGAATGGGTGGTAACACGAACAGCCGGCGAGACTAGGCCGAGTCTTCAATCTTCGCCGGTTATCAGCAGACGCTGCCTTCAAAAATGAGGTGATTTCAGCATCGGGGATTGCCTGGTGTGATTTTCGCGAATGAAGGACACCCACGAAGCCTTCTCTTCCGGCCCCGGTCAAGTCGATTTGCCTATGTGTGCCCATCATACAAAGCTGCCTTCTTTTCCATCCATGAGTGGATTATTTATGGGAGTTCATCTGGGGATAATGAGAATTAGTCACAACATATCCTGCTTAATTTCATTTTTAAATCTATAGATTCAGAAATATATAGCATATAGTTATCTGATATAGCCCTGTATATACATTATTATATAGCCCTACATATTTGTTGGAAGATTCATAGCAGCCAGTGTCACAGAATGCAGTGGTGGGAATAGAAACGAGCCTGTTGTCAAAAGAATGAGTACCGCTTTTATTACCCATAGAAGGAAAGGAACTCAGATACGCGATCAGACACAATACGCAGAAGTAATGTAAGTGGTCGAATATGTTATTGCATCTGACAAATAAATTAACAATGAGTTAGATTTGCCTGCCCTCTATAGACTATTGCTGAGGAGGTAACTTCTTTTACGATTCACTTTTACATCGCATTACTCCATGAATCAGCAAAATGCTTACTTTTTCAAATTGCTGTGGGTGCCTTGCAGCATGCCACAATAAGCGCACTCATGATGAAGGCCGCTTAATGGATAAAAGCTGCCGGGCATTTTAACATTTGTGAATCATCTGGGAAGAAAATCCAAGCTGGTTGCCTGAGGATTTGGCGTTTCTCTGGTATTGGTGGAGGTTTTCAAGTCGAGTCTCGGCTGTGCACATGGGTGCTAGGTGCCTGGAATCCACTTTAACTGTGTCCTGTTCAGTTTTAGCTTCCAGTGTGCATAAGACACTGGTAGAGAACAATCGAATAATGCTGTGTTATAAGCACCAGTTAAATGAGTCGTCTTCTTTTCAAATTAGGCAATGGCACCAGAGTGCCTGAAACCACACTGCGCCAGCTGGGAGTGGTGGCCAATGTTATTCGCCCAGTACAGTTTGTATGCCGATCTCTTCTCGGCCAGTGCAACAGGCCACTGGTGCCGTCAACCGGTATTAGCGCTTGGATACAGGAGACTTAGGAGCAGTCTGGTCACCATAGTCACATAGGCGGGGACCTGCCGCTGTAAAGCTGATTCTCAGAACCACTATAAACACCCTGAGTCACTTTTGCATTGGCCCCATTGTTCCCAGCAACGTCGATTATTTCGGTAGATCACGTTGAACCTAATCGTCGCTGATGTAAAGGATATTTTCCCGATAGATATACTAGATGAGCTCATTGCATATTTAAACAGATTACACATACGGTGTTGCCTTATTTAGTTGTTTCAGATAGATTTAATGTTATCGATACACAATAGCTAGTTAGTTTTCAGCTTTTCTCATTTGTAACTGCCGCCCGCTGTGTGTCCAGAAAGGGTGGAAGCTTCAGATGGATTGCAATGACTTGAGGAAGCCATAGTGCTCGCATTTTTAGGAAGGGTTTCCTGCATATCATACGAAAAATTGTACTGTGTGTTCGATCATGCTGAACATTTTCAACGCCATCAGCAAAGCTCTCGTTTTTTTGAAACAACAGTCGCCAAAGCGCTGCTAAGGATTAAACATCCTTTCTACGTGCACAGCGGTGGCTGCCAGCCATAGTGCAGCTGCTGGCCATGTGGTTGGTGGGCTTTATCGTCATTAATACATAGTGTTTACGTATTGATTATTTATGAAAGAGTTGAAAATTTTTTTAGGCAGAAAATTAATTTTATTACAAGTTTAGTTTATTAATGCCATTTAATTGAGCTCCATGCAACAGGGGGACCTGGCAGTGATTCAGAACCGCTCACAACAATTCCATAGGCAATGCCGGGAGCTGAACTCCACACACACCTCACATTGCTGAAATGAATTTTATTACTACATAATAATGTGTAGCTGTACACTTGTGTTAGCAATCACTATCACTGCCATTGGTTGTTTACTACAAAAGTTGTGCTCACTACCGTGCACTGAAAGTCAGTAGACAGCCTGGGTTGAATGTCTTGTAGTTTTTGCTTTCTGCTTGTTTAATTTTTAAATTTTTCAGATTGGCCGAAGAATTTGAGTACAGTGGCTTGTTTCCGGTGAGTTTGTCAATGTTCAGCATTTGTGATTTAGCGCATTAGCATTAAATACAGCTTCAATAATTACATCACTGAAATAAAGAGAACATGTTTGGTGAGGCTTGAAAATTAATTTACCTGATACAACATTTAACAATGTTTGCATTATATCGTGCTACTTACATATATCACAATAATGTTTACATAGCAACACAGAAAAGCTTTCAGCATATAACAGCCAGTTTTTTACTGAGGCAACATAGCAAACAAATAAAAATAATATTTATGTTATCAATTGTGCTAATTTATGAAGGGCTCTCTCCAACAGTTCCTGATATTTTCTGATGGCCTTCTTATGTACCAATGTCCTTTCTGACGATGAGAGACATCGATTTTCGGGAAGACAGTGAGTTGTCCTCGTATGGGAGGAATTTGTAGAGATTTCCAAAGTTGTTTGATTATGTCGATATTGCAGCAATCTTCGTGTTGTTGGGGCCATATGCACCAGCCAAAATGCTCCATAGTTTTGTCTGAGTTTGCGCCACAGTTAAAAAATGGGATGCCAGCATGTAGTGAGGCCGATCTGTCATGCAAACCAGTTGGTTAAAATGTGTTCTTGTACATGCCGGTACAATTGCAATAATAATGTGCCTACAAAAAATGAGAACGTTGGCTCTCTGTTAAGGAAATCAGTTTGTGCAATTAATTGTGTTTGTAACAACATAAGTCACGAGATCCATTGATATATGAGACAATTTTAGTTTGCTTTCTCATGCCAAATGTTTGTAATATCAACTTTGATTTATCACATAGTATATAACTTACCATACTACATATATTTGTATTTGTTGTACAAATAGATAACAATTGATTCTAATCTAAAGACAACATTTACTCTCCTTAAATATTTTAGCAGTTCTATAGTTCGTAGCAGCAGCAGAATCATATCATTATATCGAAGTTCTGTTGTAACAGATAATCATTCAACACAAAAATTTATATATCATTAGCAAAACATACAATGAATCATTTTCACTTCCGGTAACAAGCTTTGTTTTTCCATTTCGAGACACGGATTACCAAGTCAGAGCTTCTTCAGGGACTGAGCCAAGTTTGTTTGCTCAATCACAACAGAAGCTGCCCCTTTCCCCTCCATCCATGAGTAGACTTAAGGCTCCTTCCCACCGAGGCGAGAGAAGTGAAGATTCAAGAGGAAAGCGAGAAAATTTTTTCGACCCCCTTCACAGCGAAACGCCAGAAATAGCATTACGCCTAGTGAAGTTCCGCTTCGAGTTGAAAGTTGGTCAACTCGAAGCGGCGGATTGCAAACCGGTTTTAGACGAACGTGGTGAGGCTGGTAATTGGTCAAATCTTGTCGCTTAAATCTTCTCACCTCGGTGGGCACGAGCCTTTACTCATGGGATGTCAGTCCCGTGCTGCTGGACAAGCAGACAAGATAAGTTAGACTTATATATAAAGTCACAAGTTATATTATAAGTCACGTGAGCCTAATGGCCGAGTAGCTAACGCTATGGCACTCGGTACCACAGGTTTCGGGTTCGAGTACCAGCGGTGCCATGGATGTTTGTAGTGGTTCAGAATCCACTTTAAATCGCAGGTCCCGGTCTAGCATGATCATAGAGAGTGGCGGGGGTAGTGTTACTTCGCGTCCGCAGCTTATCTTCAAGCTACAAGCACCTCCTGGATAGTGCTAAGTGAGTAATGTCGTTGCAGTGCTTGCCTTAAGGCATCAAAGACAACTGTCTAAATGTTTTCCAACTGCATTATGGGAAAAAATTATAAGTCACAAGTTAGACTTCTATCTACGTGTGATCCATCACAACCGAAGCCCTTTTCCTTCCATCCATCAGTTGACTACTCATAGGATGTCAGTCCCGTCATGCAGGACACTGAGGATGAGTCACAACACATTTATTATTTAATTAATTTACCGGCATGTACAAAAAAATTTTTTATTTTATTAACTGGTTTTTTAACATAAACAGATCGGCTACGTAATTTTTCTATGCTATTAAAATCCATTTTTTTAACTACAATAACACCAAAGCTCAAAGATTGGATAAAATATAGACATTTTGGTAATTATCATATCTTGAACAACAGAGATGGTACCAACATATCTCATCGATAATCAGAATGCTTTGCGAGAATCTTACAAGTTTTATCCTATACAAATGCGGGACAATTGCCCTAAAAAGTCTTCCAGAAATCAGTGTCCTCTCATCATTAGAGGGACATTTGAGGCATATAAAAGTGGAACAGAAGACTCATCAAAGAGGAAGAAATATCAAGATTTAATTTGGAGAAAACCCCTTTACTAAATTAACACAATTTGTTCTTATAAATATTATTTTTATTTATTTATATTGTGTTAAATGTAAAAACTTTATTAATTTATGATGGAAATTTTAACATTGTTAAAAATGTTGTATCAGATAAATTAATTTTTCAAAACCCTTCACAAAACTGTATTCCTTTTTATTTCAATTGATATAATTATTGACATATTTAATATATATGTGTACATGTACTTTTTTTCTAAAAATTACATCCACAAATATGAACATTATTAAAATAAGGAAACCAATTTTTTTCTTTTCCGTTTTCTTTGACCAATCTGAAATTTAAAAAAAAAATAAAAAATAAACAAGCAAAAATAAAAACTAAGACATTCAACATAAAGACTGTCTATAAAAACTGAATTTTGACTTTTTTCAGTGCAGTTGCAATTGAAACACATCGTTGTAGTAAATAATAATAACAATATTAATTGATTTAGCTAACACAAATTATTTTATTACACATTATTATTAATTTATACTTACATTTATTTATTAATAAAATTAATTTTATAAATTCTCTGGTGCTCGGTAGAAATTTGCTTCCGGCGCGGTCCATAAATAATTTAAACTGTAGGTACTGTTTAACCTAAAGATCAAAGATGTTAGAGCATTAAAATTTAAACTTTTAATAAAATGAATGAGAAAGGCTGGCTAAAAAAGAAATTTTCTTCTTCATAAATGTTCAATCCATTGGCGCCTATTATTAAAAAAAGTAACATTAAATTGTTATCAAAAACAATGGAAACCTTGATGGTCGCTAATGGCAGCATTCAGCTGATTGCTACGCATTGAAGGATATTCAATCCCTATTGCCTCGTTTGAAGATATTCAGCATATTGATGGCGTTTGAGATGTAGCATATTGCCTCGTGATATTGCCTATCTGGCGGGAATTTTCCAGGTTTTCTTTCCATACTATATGCAAATGCAGGGTACTCCCTCTTAAAAGTCCTCCCGGAAGCACTGTCCACCTCCAAGTCAGTCTTCTACTTACGAATGCTCCATCACAACAGAAACTTCCCACCCTTCATGAGACCACACAGGTTCTTGACTTGGTCTAGATGTTGCTGTTCTACCAAATGGGATAAGAAAATATATATATTAATGAGCTATCGATAGCAATTAAATCTATCTAAATTGAAATGAAAAACTAAAATAGAAACTAACGCAGTTGCTATTGTAATTACTGTTTTTAAAAAATAATTACAATGTGAATAAAAATCTTGGTTATAATACTCTATCAGGAAGAGTAATCAGCACATCGGACGTTAGATGTTCCAGCAATATTGATCTACCGAATAGATCGACGTTGCTGGAACTAACACTTCACAATGGAATTAATGTAAAGTGATCAAGGATGTTTATAGTGGTTCTGAATCAACTTTACAACAGTAGGTCCCACTCTAATATGACTATAGAGCATTGGGCGTAAGGCTGACAACCCTACGCCATAAAAAGAAAAAGCATCTCCTGTCTCCAAATATGCCAGTTGGCAGACGGCTTTGCCACCATTGGCCTGTTGCGCTAATGAAGAAGAAGATCAACATACAAAAACTAATTACTAGACGAGGCTCTTTGGTAATACGCACTGCTAGAACGCGAATGTTCCTTGATGGTTCGAAACTTCTGGTGCCATTGCTGTCACTGCTTTCAGGAACGAGAAGAAAGACAATCGCGACAGCGTTCGCCTTTAACAGTTAAATAGCTTGCTTGGTTGGTTTGTTGGTCTCTCTACGGTCATCATATGCACACTTTAGGCTAAACAGACCGGGACCTACAGTTTAAAGTGGATTCCGAACCACTACAAACACTCATGGCACAGCCGGGACTCGAACCCGAAACCTGTGGTACCGAGTACCAGAGCGCGCAGCCACTCGGCCATTCAGGCCCCTATAGATAGATTGGTTTTCCCAAGCCCCAGGGGTTTCAGCCCCAAGGTTTTCTCTTAAATGATTAAAAAATGCCGAACAGCTTTTATCCATTAAAGTATTCTGCAAGTGCTCCTTTCATCACCGCATAAGTGCGCTGTTTGTGGCATGCACAATTGGACCACAAGACCCACAACGGAACAATAAAAAGTAAAACGACTTTTAGCGATGAATTCGTAAGATAAATGCGATGTAAAAAAGTGAATCACCCAGCAAAGAAGTTTTCTATCCTCGATATGTAAGGTCTATAAATCCAGGCAAGGCCAACATCTAATACAAACATTGTTAGTTTGTTTGTCAAGATGCAACAGCATATTCATTACTTACATTACTCTGCGTAATGTCTGATCGCGTATCTGGTTCCTTTCCTTTCTATGGGTAATAAAAGTAACACTCATTCTTTTTTATTAACAAATGGTTCTATCCCCTTTTCCCGTTCTGTGACTAGAAACGCTGAAACATGCAACATTGTTCGAAGGACAGTCATGAGATCTTCAAACAAATATACATATATATGCAGGATATATAATATGTATATACAAAGGATATATCAGGAATATATATATATATATTTCTGAATCCGCTTAAATTAGATTTAAAAATTAAAAATTAAGCAGAGTTAATGTTGTGACTAATTCTCAGTATCCCGCAGCGCTGGACACACTCCCATAAGTAGTCCACTCATGGATGGAGGGAAAGGGGCAGCTTTTTTGTTATGATGGAGCACCCGTAGGTAGAAGTCTGACTTGGCTCCAAATTGATGAAGAGGGAGAGAGTGACTTTCGGGGGGAACTATCCCGCATTCCCGAAAACTCCTAACAGGTAGTCCTACTAACGAGGCAAGATGCTGAACGTCACACACGCCAACGATCCTCCTCGTTTTTGAAACAGCGTCTATAACAATGCTTTCCAACGAATTGAACTTCAGCCCTAATTCTCACCAGCTGTGCATGTTACCACTGATCCAAGAGTCGGGGCTTACATTTCCTTAAAGTTGTGACTAAAATCTATATCAGGTGGGATGAAATGTTCGTAGGATAACATAGAAAATTCTTTTTTTTTTTTTATAGAATTTGACTTTATTATTCAATATAGTTGCCTTCGAGGGCGATACAACGATTATAGCGGTCATACAATTTTTCGATACCATTTTTATAGTACGATTTGTCTTTAGCCTCAAAATAGGCTTCGTTTCGGCGATTACCTCTTCATCGGAGCGAAATTTCTGTCCAGCGAGCATCCTCTTGAGGTCTGAGAACAGCAAAAAGTCGCTGGGGCCAGATCTGGAAAATATGGTGGACGCGAAAGCAATTCGAAGCCCAACATGCAATTTTTGCCATCGTTTTCATTGATTTGTGACACGGTGCATTGTCTTGATGAAACAGCACTTTCTCCTTCTTCAAATGAGGCCGTCTTTTCCGCGATTTCGTCTTTCAAACGCTCCAATAACGCCTCGTAATAGTCGCTATTTTTGGTTTTCCCTTTTAAGATAGTCAATGAATATTATACCATGCGTATCCCAAAATATTGATCCATAACCTGGCCAGCCGACTTTTGCGTCTTTCCACGCTCTGGAGTCGGTTCATCACGTGCAGTCCACTCGGCTGACTGTCGATTGGACCCGGTGTGTAATGATGGAGCCATGTTTCATCCATTGCCATTGTCGATGCAAAGATTCGGGTTTATTACGATTGAACAGCTCCATACACTGCTTAGAATCATCAATTCGTTGTTGTTTTTGGACGATTGTGAGCTCGCGCGGCACCCACTTTGAACAAAGCTTTTGCATATCCAAATATTTATTCACGATATGTTCAACACGTTTCTTTGATATCTTTAGGGTCTCAGCTATCTCAATCAACTTCACTTTACGGTTATCAGAAATTATTTTGTGGACTTTTTGATGTTTTCGTCGGTAACAGCCTCTTTGGGGCGTCCACTGCGTGCATCGTCCTCGGTGCTCATTTCGCCTCGTTTAAATTTAGCAAACCACTTCTCTACGGTTGATTTTCCTGGTGCAAAGTCCGAATAATGTTTATCAAGACAAGCCTTGGCTTCAATAGTATTTTTTTTCGCCAAAAGGCAATGCTTTATTAACACACGAAATTCCTTTTTGTCCATTTTTTCAAACTAACAAAAGTTGCTTCACTAAAAATGCTATAACTCACATACTAATAGTGCAACAGCTGTCAAATTTATGCACGTGTCTTTTTTGAAGGTTAGGGCTAACTAAAAATCATATATGGATTTAATACCAGTAGCGCCATCTATGTGTCAGCCTTCATGAACTTTTCAACCCACCTGTTAATTTACTAAAAATTACTTGAAATAATACCAAAATCCTTAAAAAGTGTTAAGAGGCATATTAGGTCATTTAGTAACTATGTGTTCCAGCTAGTTTGAAAACTAAAGATATAACAAAAATTAATACTGCTACTAAAAAAACTGATATTTTTGAATGGAAATATAAAAATGTTTCAGAGATCGACATTAAAAAAGAAAGAAAGTAAAGAATTATTAAGAGAAGGAAAAGGAAGTACTCTTTTGAAAAGATAAATAAACATTTAAAGAAAATAACTGCAACAGACAGTGCAAAATAAGTTGTATTCAGATTTTTTCTCACATAATGAATCGCTTAGAACTTGTTTCAAAATATATACCATTAATGTGATTGCGATTCGTTTTCTTGTTCGAGTAAAATTGCTATGTGACCAATTTTAATTAAAACATTAACTAACTGTAGTTTATTTATTTATTATTTATTTTCATTATTAGTACTTACTTTATTTATTTTTTTAAAGGTTTATGATTCCAATGAAAATTTATAACATGGAATATAACCGGCTCTAATATTAAAAAATGTAAAAAATTTAAGTAATATATTTTTATTCAATAATTTGGAGATTTATGGCAAACAGGATGCTAAGAATTTTTATTAAAAACGCATTGGGCTGCATGTAGTTTGTCTTAATTTCTTTGTATTTCTTTTTTATTCTAAAACAAGAATATCAATTCCATTTTAAAAATGTACTAAAATTATAATTGTTCTAGATAATGAATTAAAACGAGGATGCTTATTTTGATTAGCATTTATCTATAAACAAACATGCATCAACTCACAAATGAAGATTGAAAATCATTAAATTACATTTGTTTTCCTCAACAACCTTATATTTCAAATTCTTCAATAACTTTTACATTGCGTTATGAATATTACGTTATATATGTAGATGTACTTGCAGGTGATAGAAAATACACACTATGCAAATCTTGAATATTAAGTGTGTGGCGCCATCTAGTGTCCACTTTTAAACCTCTGACGGCTTCAAAAATATGAAATTAACGGTATCACTGCATGAGGTTTTTTAATATATAGAAAATAACAAATTAAAATATCAGTAGATTAATAACAGAAAATTAACTGTATTTTATTAAATAAAAATAAAAATTCACAGTTATTGTAATTCATAAACAGAAATGATTTTTTTTTTTTCTTCTTTTTCTTTCTTAATTTTCAATTAGAATAATTTCATTCTAATGAGCCTTAAATGCATAAAAATTACTTAATAAATTTTATAATAGCAAGTTTTCTCAAAAAGTTGATAAAAGTTTAAACATAGAATTCTGAAAATTTTTAAAAGGTAATAATCAATAAATTCATAATGCCAAATTCATTATGTACAAGTTCTTTAACATGTGAAAGACAAATTCAAATTTATTTTTATTCATTAAAATGAATATTAAATGCAATAAAAGTGAGTTAAATTGAAATTAATTAATAAAAGTGAAGAACAATGCAAAAAATGATATTTTATTTAATTAAAAACCTAATTAAAACACTTGCTTGATATTTGGTTACAAAAAATTAGGTTAGGTTTACAAATATTTAATAATAAAAAGAACATTTTTTATTATCGTTTTCAGAACAGTTCTTTTTTTTTGCCCTATTCTAATTAAATTTTTTGTGAAATGAAATAATTAAATAATTAAAAACTCATTTTTAAGAGACATATTTTCTAAATAAAAAATATTTATTTCTAGTAATTTATAACTTCTAGTCTTTTTAAATTTATTAAAAAATATTTTTAAATAATTCTTGAATATATATATATATATGAAATATATAGACACACACACATGTATATATTATATATATATGTGTGTGTAAATTATTAAAACAAATAAAATTTTGTAAATAATACCATATCGACGATACAAATACGATATTCATTTACAATATATCCAAAGTTTGTTCTGAAAATTTTGAATGATAAAATTTTCAAAATATTCTATAAAAAAAAATTTATCTTACTTATATTAACGCAATATTTCGCTTCTATTTAGCATAATGGCTATAATTTAAATTTATTTATTTTAGATTAAGATTTATATTTTTTATATCATTTGTATAAAATATAAATATAAATATTTTTTGTTTATATATATATTTTTATATCATTTGTATAAAATATAAATATAAATATTTTATGTTTATATATATATATTTTATATTTTATATTAAAATAATTTTTTTATATTAAACTATATATGTTGTATAGCATTTAACAAAATATAAATGATTGCATATGAATTTCTCTTTCTAAAGTGTTTAATAAAAACTTTATGTGTACTTTTCTGTATGTTAAAAATTTAAATAATCAACTTATATATTTAAAAAATGAAACAAACATATCAATTTTACTTTATTTAACATTGAAATTGACATTTCATTACCTTAAATTTTTATGTTTCATTATCACGGGAAAACTTCATTACATAAAAAAAAAAAATTCTAAAAACGATAACATAACATTATGCATCACATAACATTAAAAAAAATTGTGTATTATATTTTTCTTTGTGCGTCTATTTTTATTGCTTTGATGCTTATTTCAAAAGCACGTTATACGAAATATAACCTAATAAAAAAGAAATAAATTTAAAGAAAATTAGATTAAGTCATCATATTTGTTTCACGCGCCATATAAAATAGAATAAATGAACTTTTTAATTTAATAGAATAAAAAATTTTTTAAATAAATAAGTTTTTCGAATGGCAACGCGATTTCTAATTCATTCATCTTATATGCGCGAGCACGTTCTGGTTTTTAAGATTTCAAGATTTTATTCCATTTACTCGGCAAACGATTTTGATAGCGTCGAATTTTTATTTTTTGGAAGTGAAATGTCTGATTGGGAACAGAAGAAATTTCCACTTTTTAACATGAAATTCCCAGAAAAATTGTGGTTTATTGTCAACGATTGTGAAACTGGAGCCATTGGATGGGGACCATCTGGAGAAACCATCCATTTAGAGTATGAAAAATTTCAAGAAGAGTATTTGGACAAAAATATGGGAGTGTTTAAGACGAACAACATTGCAAGCTTTGTAAGACAGTTGAATCTGTATGGATTTCGTAAATGCAATCGCTATAATGAGGATAAACATGAATTTAAGCATCCGTTGTTTATGAAAGACCGCAAAGATTTAATAGAATATGTCAGAAGAAAACCTGGATCGTTAATTAAATATTTAAATCCGACTATCAGAACACCTAGAGGTTCTAAAATGAAGAATTGTACCGAAGTCTCTCAGTGCAAAAAGAAAACGTAAGTAGACAATTTTATAAAATAATTTTGTTATGTAACTATTATATTAAGAAAAAGAAAAAAAGAAAAAGAAAAATTGTCTCAAATATAAATTGCTTATTATTAATAAGATATTAAAGGATAATTCACAAGTTAAATTTATTGAATTAAATATAATAGCATTGGAATGTTAAACTAATGATTTGAAAAATCATAAGCAAATACAAGGCTTATCTGTTTTTCCAGGCTTTTTTTTTTTTTTTCTTTTGTTTGAAGTTTTTAAACTAAATATAAACGGTTAATAAATTTAGTAAATGTAATGCATTATGAGAGCAATAAATAAAAACCGAATATACATCAATGAATTTATAAATTATCAATAGAATGAATTTTAAGAAAGAGATTATAAATAAATTATTTTAAAATGGATTATTTCAAACAGATAATTATAATAAGAAATGTAAATATTTACGGTTTGAATATTCATAATTGTTTCCATACTGCATAAGCTAATGCCACTGTAAAATTAAATATTTGAAATAATTTTATTAGTGTATTGTTATAACATTTTTAACTTTGAATTATTAGTTTGCAATTTCATGCTTTACCCATAATAGAATTTTATGCACGCAGTCTTTATAAAGGTTGCGTATGTAATGTTATTGATAGTTAAATTAAAGAAATTAAAAAATTATTCAAATAAAAATTTTCTGTTGGAAATTCAGAAGAAATATTTTTTAATTAAATGTAATTTTAATTTAAAAATAATCGGAAATAGTATTAAAAGCAAGTGTTTTGAATAGTGCATGAAATTAAAAAAATTATCGAATAATTTTTATTACTGAAAAATTTAATACATTTTTTTTCAATCAAATGTTTTAAAATTGAGCATTCAGCATTTTTCAGTGAAATTTTGAAGAATTTTTATATATTAAAAAAGTAATCTAATTAATTTAGATAATTATATTCGAAGCATAGTTCACAAGCAATTCAATCACTAATGTAATACTTTAATTATAAGTAACAAATAGTTAACGATATTCGATAATAGTATTTCGATAACGATAACGATTCGATTTAACGATATATAGTATTTCTTCAAATAGTTAACGATATTTAAATTAATAAATAATAATGCCTCCAATATTGATCAATTTTCTTGATTTACCTAATAATAAATAATAGTAATTTATTTGTAATCTAATCTCTTGTTCGTGGGGCCTGATGGTCGAGTGGCTAGCGCTCGGTACCACAGGTATCGGGTTCAAATCCCGGAGTTGATATGGGTGTTTGTAATGGTTAGGAATCCACTTTAAACCGTAGGTCCCGGTCCTAATAGGATCGTAGAGCGATATGGGGGCATTGTTACTCCGCGTCCGTGGCTCATCTTCAAGTTACACGCGTCCCCAGGGTAATGCAAAGTGAGTAACGTCAGTGCAGCCCTTATGGCATAAAAGATCACGGTCTAATTTGCCTGCTGCATTAGAAAAAAAAAAAAAAATCTTGTTCGTTCACTCATTTCTAAGGGCCAATGTTAAATTGTTTGTTAAGAACTTTTTTTAATTACAATTTATACTAATATAATTGGTTTGGATATCTTTGTCGTTTATTTTTTAAATCTATAAAATCGCAGAATAGGGGGCCGTTGAAATTTGGCGTCAAAAACACTTTTCGCCAAAAGTCCACCAATAACGGGTTGCAACTGTAAGTGAAGTGAATTGTAAACAATACAAGAAGCCCGGTTATCACATTTGGAAACTTATCACTTAGTTAGCGCCACAAATAATGTCACCAAATCCCAATGGCTCCTATTTTGCTATATTTGGTTTTTTAAATCTTAAACACTCCCATAAATTAAGAATATTCTTTTTTTACAGCTTTTTTTTTATATATTGCCATCTTATATTACAGGCAATTTAAAGAAATTGTTAAAAAATTTCATCTTAATGCAATGAGTTTTAGTAAAGAAGAAAAATTTTATCATTTAATATATTTTGTAAATATAATTCAAATGTGAGTCGATTCCTGAGGATAATCTATGCTTGATCCCCCTTTTATAGCTAGTAGGAAGATAAAAATTATTTAGATAAAAATGTAATGCGAAGTCAAATAAAAGCAAATTGAAATAAAAGCTACTGATTCAATTAAAGGAGCTTCAAAAAAAGAACATATAAAATGTTATTCATTTAACGTATAATTTAAAATGTTCAATGATCATCGTATTTTTTTTTTTTTAATTTAACATTGCGTGAAGCTTTTTTTTCGTTACAAACTTCATGGCACGAATATATCCACCTTTTCCTCAATAAATAAAAAAGAGAATTTATTAAAATTATTCCCATTTAATTAGTTTTTTTTAATAAGAAATAATCTGCGATTTAAGATGACATAAAATTGAATTTTGTGCCGTATACTTTTTGAGAAAGATTGTGAAACAGAGTATTTCAGAACATAATTTGTAACTTAAACCATTTTGACATTCAATATAAACCGAGAAAAGCAGGAAATGCGGAAGCAAAAAGATTTCCGTTATTAAAGATCAATTCCGGTGATTAGAAGGTGTAACTAATTTTTTAAAGTTAGGAAGTCCAAAAGATTCATTCATAAAAATCTTTTGAGAATTTTACATTTTTAAAGAAGAAAATTTAAATAAATATTGTAGAAACCCGAAGTTCTATGTAATTTTCCCAACCATATTTCAGGTAATACCCAAAAAGGTTGGAAGCAATTCAAGACAAGATACTCCAAAATCTTCATTGAAAGAACTCCACTTAGATGCCACCAGGATTCTAACATGTTGAACCCGATGAGACACTTATGGTGGAACAACATTCCTGCTCAACCATACCCAAGCAACTTCTACTGCGATGGAAGTATTGTTGAACAAGCATGGTTACCAGTGAACGGATCATTTTGTAATTCACCGACAACTATCAAACAAGAACCGGATGAACTCGAAAATGATGAAAATTGTTATTTCAAAGACACAAATGCTAATGAAAATCGTCAAGTCACGCCCAAAGGCAGCGGGAACATGTTTTTCTTAGTTGTTCCTGGTTATCCATCGCCACACAGTCATAATATATACGGTAGTCCTGGATATTACAGTGGAATGCTACCCATGCCAGGAATGGCTATGGGTCTTAATCCAGAAAATGAAAACAGCGGCATGTATTCAAGAGAAATGTCTTTTTATGAATCTGGCAATGTGAGTGTCTGTGAGTAAGTACTGCTATTAATAAGAAATATAAACTGTCAAACAAAAAAAAGGTAAACTATTAAAAAATGTGAATTATCAAAAAAATAAACCATTTTGATAAAGGAAAAGTATTTTGTTACTTAAATTAATCTTTCAAAAGAATTCCAATATTTACAGAGCAAAAAAAAAAAATTTTGTTTTGCAATTTGATTTGATTTTGCAGTTATTTGTTCTAATTTTACACTAGGCGTTAAATATAATTTACAGTATAATAATCTGTACTTCAATAGATAACAGAGAAATTCATTACTAAATAAATTTATTATTTTCTATACACACAAAATTATATTATAATTTTTTTTTATTACAAAATTAAATAAATTAGTACAATAAACTTATAGTTGTATTATGTAGCTAATATCCTTATAGAATGCAATTCATAATAAAAATGTAATTCTTTTAGAAAACATTTAAATTATTTCTCATTTTTCTGAGTAATTTTGCAATGATACTACACAATACTATATATACAGAATACTGATACTAGTACTTCTCTCTGGAAACATGTAGTCGAACGTACAGATAACATTTTAAAATGAGCCTTGTAAAAACAATTTTTAAATTCATATGGATATACAATGAGCCACAAAATTGAGTATACACCTCTAAAACTTTTAGACTTCTTTCAATTACAAATTAAATATTGATTTAAACAGATAAATTTTTTTTATTCTAGATACTTTAACCTCTGCTTTACCATCCTATAATAACACAATTCTATAGTTAATTTATTTATTACGAAAAAAGTTAAGCGATTCGAAGAAAAGATAGAAAACCATGCCACAAAATTGAGTATACACTTCTTATATTTGTAAATTATGCCACCACATTTTTTAGTTTCAAATTTTCTTTAAAGAGTATCAGGAGTAGCTGCTGCTTATGACACGTGATATTGCACTTCGTAAATCGTAAAACGAGCTCTCGTAGAGAAACTACTGAATCTGAGCGTTTATTGGTTGTAAAATGGTCGAAAGAGAGCAAATCTCTTCGAGAAATCGCTTCGTTGATTGGTGTAACTCATGGTTGTGTCCAAAAAATACTACATAAGTATAAAAAAACTGGATCTGTGGCCAATATTCCTGGAAGAGGACCTAAAGAAATACTACAGCGAAGAGGAAGATCATTCACTCAGTAAAGAAAGATCCGCGGGTGAGTGCCTCTAAACTAGCTGTATCGATGTCCTCTACAATCGGGAAAAAGATCTCAGTTGAAACAATTCGACGTACACTTCACCAATATGGGTTTCATGGCCATACACCAATACGAAAACCACTCATCAAGTATGTGAATAGACAAAAGAGAGTGATTTTCGCCACAGAACATCGTTTAAAGCCTATTTTATTTCTGGAACACTGTAATATTTTCTGATGAAAGTAAGTTTAATCTTTACGGAAGCGATGGACGATTTAAAATATGGAGAGAAGCTGGGAAAAGCACTGGCACCTAAAAACACCATTAAGACAGTCAAGTTCGGAGGTGGATCTGTCCTCGTTTGGGGTCGTATGTCGGCTGGAGGAGTTGGAGAGCTTGCTTTTTTTATTGATGGTATTATGGACAAACATGTATATTTGGGGATTTTAAATGATAACTTGAAAAAAAGTGCCAGTAAGTTGGGGCTTGGGTCAAGCTTTATATTCCTGCAGGACAACGACCCCAAGCATACAGCGAAGATTGTGCAGTTATACTTGCTGTACCATTGCAAGAAGCAATTACACACTCCAGCCCAGTCTCCAGACCTAAACGTCATCGAAAATTTGTGGTCGCAATTAGAAAAAAGCTGTACATGAGCACGAAATCACAAGCAAGGAAGTTCTCAAGAAGGTTCTGAGAGAAGAATGGACTAAAATTTCTGTTGAAACCACTAAAACACTAGTAGAATCTATGTCCAGAAGATTACAAGCTGTAATTCAAGCAAAAGGTTATGCAACAAAATATTAATTTGTACGTTAAAAGGAAATTAATAAAGGTGTATACTTATTTTTGTGGTGTTGTTTTTCCTCTCGTCCTCAGATCTTTTATTTTTTTTTTCGTAAAAAATAAATAAACGTAACCATTTTATAAGTATAGTACGGTAAATCATAGACTAAAGTATATAAGGTAAAAAATCCAATCATCTTAAAGCAATATTTAATTTGTAATTGCAAAAGTCTCTAAGTTTCTAAGGTGTATACTCAATTTTGTGGCCCACTGTAGTTCTTTGAATAGATTAAATAACTTAACGAATCATATAAATAAATTTTATTTAAAATTCGCATAAATAACATTTTTTAGCCCAAATTTTCTTTAGAAACTAATAGTTCCTATGAATTAGTTTTAATTTTTATGTTAACTAGTAGGTCCTATGAACTACTTAATTTGAACACCCATAATGATCATTTTTTATAGTGTTTCGTTGGTGATAGTGAATATATCGGCAACTTTTTTTCAATTATGGGGATACATGTCGCCATATGCCTGTCACAGCAATTTAAGTAGGTCCATACGTTTGTGCTGAAATGTACTAGGTTGAGTATAAGTAAGTATTGAGTAAGCATCAGACTCCAACTAAATAATATTTTTTATTAGAATAATTCAAGAAAACTCAAGAAAGAAGCTGTCGCTGTAGTGACATTTTAATATCACGTTGCATATACAATTCAAAAGTTGAGTTGCTGCATGAAAATACTTATCCTCAAAAACTACAATGAGTCTAAAAGTAAACTCAATTCACAGATCCTAAGTTCGAAGTTTACAGTCTTTCATGGAGAAAGGGGTACGACGTTAAACTTTCACGCGTCATACATTCCTGAAAAATCTTAGAGCTATAGCATGACATTTATTTTTAAAAGTTTTCTTATTTTAAGTTTCCAATATAGAACATCCAAGCATCCATTTAACAAGCTCAAAATATCTTGAACAGCATGCATATCGTACTTTTAAGATATGCGTATAATATGTCATAAAAAATTTATTTGTAATGGAATGCAAGGAAGATGATTGGACCTTGGAAATTCTACGCTTGCATACAGCTGAAAAGTTTCGTATGCGAATTTTTTTTATATAAAAAAATACCAATGCATGACTATTGACCAATTTTCCCATGAAAGCTTTTAAGAAAATTTCTTTCTTCATCAAATATTGTAAGCATAAAAGTTAACGAATAAATGTAACTATGCAAGTTTAGTTTAATCTAAATAATTATACTAGAACATTTTAAGCAAATATTTGTAAATAATTGATTTATATTATTCATGTTGAATTTATTAAACACCAAATGTATTTTTAAAAAATATAATTTAATTATTTCAATTAAATTTTCAATTATTAATTAAATTTCAATTATTAATTAAATTTCAATTATTAAAAATTCAATTTTCAATTATTTCGTTTGATGATCATAATTTACACAGTTTAAAACACGAAGCTAAATCTATAATACAATCATGTCCATAAATTAAGGATAATTCAGAATCACACAGAAATTGAACTCTAAAATAAAAATTTCACCTGTAGAATTATCACACACATCTTGAAGAAGAATATGCAAATGACAGGAAACCACCAGATGGCGCGGATAGTACGTCACAATGACGAGAGTGTAAGAGAGGGGTATATATGGAATGGTGGCAAAGAAGTAAAATTGTTCACAAGCACTTTAAAAGCCTTTCAGTGCAATAACCGCATAGTTATGTCACAAAGGAAGCATTTGGGTGATTTTTTACGTGGTAGAATTATCGGACGACTGGAATGTTGACGTACCCAGCTGGAAGTATCCGAGGAACTTGTAATCGCCCAGAGTGTCATCTCCAGGCTTTGGCAACGATTCCAAGATGATGGTAATGTGAGTAGATGTTACAGCACAGGTCGCCCCCCGTGTTACAACGCCGAATGAGGACCTGTATTTAGCAGTTACTGCCAAAAGAAACAGACGGAGCACAGCATCAGACCTGTCTCGTCAGCTCTCTTCAGCTACCGGTACGACAGTTTCAAGGCAGACCGTGTACAGACGCTTAGGGCCCATTGGTCTATATGCTCGTAGGCCTGTCAGATGTGTTCCACTTACCGCAACTCACTGTCGCCTGCGATTAACCTGGAGTAGAGAGATGCATTGTGGACATCGCAACAGTGGTCTTGTGTGATATTTTCCGACGAGCCCAGGTTTAGTTTGCAGTCTGATTCTCATATGGAGAGCGCCAGGTACCCGTTACCACCAAGAGAACACCATTGAACGACACCGTTATGGTGGTGCAGGATGGCTCGTTTGGGAGGAATTATTCTTGGTTCCAGAACTGATCTGCATGTTCAGAGTGTAACGATGACAGGCCACATCTATCGGGATGTCATTCTGGAACAACATGTACGTTTGTTTCGGGGCGCCATGGGTGCCCAATTTCTGTTTATGGATGACAACGCCCGTCCTCACCGTGCAAACATTGTAGACGAATGCCTTCAATTGAGGATATCACCCGTATGGATAGGCCAGCATACTCACCGGACTTAAATCCAATAGAGCATGTGTGGGATATGCTTGGCCGACGAATTGCAGCCCGTCAACCCCCTCCCACCTGTCAACCGGAACTTCGGAGGGCATTGCTTGATGAGTGGTGTAATATTCCCCAAGATCAGATTAATAATTTGATACTCAGCATGCCTAGGCGTTGTAAGGCCTGTATTGCATCGTCCGGGAGACATACTCCATATTAACCATCATACTAACCATGTTATACTGTTTTTTGTAAATAGGTTCTTTTTTTTTTGAAATTTGCTCCAGGGAGTAAAAATCGCAATTTTTATTAATTATGTCAAACATATAGCATCTTTTTTGCTCTTTACCTTATGTTTAATAAATAGACTTTACAAATAAGTCAAATTTGTTTTGCTTCTGTCTCTTTCTTTGCCTGAACTTCATTATCCTTAATTTATGGACATGAGTGTAAAAATTCGATTTTATAGGTCAAATGAAAAAAATGAATTCTTGTAATCTCTATAAAGAAAAAGAAATTTAAAAACTTTGTTATTCTCTTTGTTTAAAAAATCGTTGCATTTATAGTTCAAATTAAGTTTACAATTATAAATGGAAGAAAAATGTAAATATTAGTAAAAATTTCTTAATTCAACTTTTTTGTCGGACTTAATATATTAATATGCACAGTAATACGTAATAAAATAAGCAATATTAGGTACGCATTTCCAATTAAAGGAATTTTGATAAAATATTTTCCACAATTCTAATTTACAGAATAATTTTTGTTGCACCGATAAGCAAGATTGTCATGTATGGTAAGTAATTTTGTTGACTCTAGTATTGTATATATCCTTATCTTTCCCTAAATATCTTGTTAAATTTGCTTAAAAGATCTTGTAGCAACAGAAAAACAAGTTTAAATTATAAAAAAGCCCATGTTTCGTAGGTCAAGGTAACCAAAACTGAGCATCATTTTATTGTGTAATGGGCGTTAATGTTACGTCGCGTTTCGCCACACTTACGGCTAAGACCACGTGTATTTCATTAAATCGTCATGGAAGCACGCAATAAACGTTGTAAAGGAAGTTGGACAAGTTCTTTATCGCTGCTTCCTGTTAAAAGCCTTTGACTAACAATTTGATAAGTAAGGCTATTCTGACTTTTCAAGGTTCATTTCAGTGCGTTTGTGTATCCAGTTCAGCAATGTGGTGCCTTATTGTGTTCTGTGCTGCCGTAATCGGTAAGTGTATAATTAATTTTAAAAGTTTTCATTTAATATTTTTGCTTCAAATAATTGAAGCATTCAAAGCGAAACAATTGTAGTTTTTATAGAAAAGTTTTAAGTGATTCTGCCTTTTGTATTTTAATCATGTGTCGATTTAAGATGGCTAAGAATAGTTTATCTCAGTTTATTTTTTCATTCATTTCATCTTTACATTCAATTAATTGGTAACAAAAATTTTGAATATGCTTTTTATGTTATATTATTTTGATTCAACTGTTAATGTAATATAAATTACTTTACATTATATTTGTAAAAATAAGCTCATTTAATGAAAAGATTAAAAACTCGATAAAATTTTTATTCTAAAATGCATATTAATTTTCTTTTTTAATAGCAATTTTCCATAAATACCAAAATGTTTTAGATTTTTTTTTTAGCCGTATGCACTATTATTGTTATTTTTTTTGTTTGATTTCAGTTCATTATAATATTTTTTAATAATTCTTTTCATTCCCTCTTATATATCCCATATACTATTACATGGTATGGAAACATTTTGTGAAAATTACTGATTTTTGTAAGTCTCGTGTTATGTTTTTTTTTTTTGGTGCACGAAAAGATGGTAGTAAAAAATTTTACAAATTTGAGAAAACTTAACTTTCTTAATTTACTTCAAATTTAGTACTATATTCTAAATAAATTAAATTATATATGAAATAAAAGGCAAAAGAGTTTACTTTGAAAGATTAATTGTGTTTTCTTTGATTGTGACAATAATAAATGAAAAACGCTTTTCCTTCCACTCCAACATCTACATTGAGATTTGTATTATAGTTTACATTAAAGGTACCTTTATTTAAAATTATATGCATGAAAATATATGTATTTTTTAAATCTTCAATAAGTTATTTAGGTTTTGCATTCTATGTTCTTTTTAAAACAAAACAAACAAAAAATATCTGAATAGTTTTTGTCTTGAAAAATCAAAAATCCTCTTCAGCCCTCTTCAAGGTTCTTCAAAGGTCAAAAACACTTCTCAAATTGTAAAAATAGGCTTCCTTTAAACAAACCTTCTGTATTATATACATATTCATAGAATACTTTTCGATACGAAATAAAAAAATTTTCAAATTAGCCATATTTATTAAGCCATTACTTGCTTAGATATGAAGTTATAAAGTCTTTTGCTGTAATCATGTATTCACTTTTAAATGTGGGCAGAAAAACATTAAAGATTCATCATGTATGTCAATTAGATAAAAAAATATCTATTCTAGGTTAATTTAAACAACTTTGGAAATATCATGACATTCACTTTCAAGAAATTTTGATTTGACAATATCGCCATTAGTTATTGTCCAAAATTGATGGATTATTATTGAGATTATTTTATTCTTTATTTTTATTCGGTATTGAATAAACTTGTTATTTTTTTATATCCATATTCATTTCAATATTCAATTACTTAATTTGTATTTCATTGTATTAGTTAAACTAAGCAAAAGGATAACAAAAGTATTCAAAAATGAATTTACATAAAATCCCCAAAAAAGAAGGTTCAACGTATTATCATAAAATAAATAATTTAATCATCCAAAGTTATATGTAATGTGATTTTCTTTCTGAGATTCAAATTCTGTTTGATGTCATGTTGAAATTTTTAATACTGAAATACTAGGTCACAAATTAAAAGATTATTTATCTTAAAAATGGGGAAAAGTTAATAAAAAAAATTATCGAAAAAATGAAAACTCTTCTATATCTAAATAGAATACAAAACCATTACAAAAATAAAAATAAAAAAATTCATTATATTTAAAACAAAATAAAAACATCTATACAGTTTCAAATATAAACATAAACATTTCAAATATAAACATAAACATTTCAAATATAAACATTACAGTTTCAAATATAAACATTATAATATATACAAATGTTATTGAAAATAATCTCAGTTCGACATATACAAGGTATATCTGAATTTCTTCGACAAATTTAGAGAGGTGATAATACGCATCAAACTGAACAAAAATACAATGAAACGTGAAACATCGCGGAAATGCGTCTGTAAAATGTGTTAGGGCGAAACAAAACAAAAAATGTATACAGAAAACATTTATTGGGCAATTTAGGTGCAACACACCTTGTGATGCAAGAAACAAACGAAATTGTTGCAGTAATAGCTCACAATGTGCCCGCGAACATCATTGCATAAACAAAACTAGACTGACGGACATGCTTGAACGTTGTTTCCTGGATTTCAAATGCAGTGGTCTTGATCCTCATTAATAGATCTAATTTCACATAAATGAGAGATTTCAGATGACCCCAGAAGAAGAATTCTAAGTAATTATGGTCTGGCTAGCTTGGAAATCAAGCAGGATTCAATCTCAATCTCTGATCCACCGTATGGGGATATGTTGAAGCTGCATCAACTAGTTATTGCATCATCTTGCATCAACCAGATATATTGCATCAAGTTAGATACGCACGCCATTGTAAAAATAGGGTACCACTATGCATGAACCACATTCCCTCTGCACATAGGCAAGTGAGCGATGCAACTAACGTCAACTAAGTCAGTTGTTCTGCAAGAAACTGTAGTAAGTTGCACCAGTAAGACATTTGGGCAACAATTATATCTTCTCCAAGCGCCAACAGATCCTCATCAAGGATACACATTGGATATTGACACTGAATTTGTGTTGTTTTTTTATATGAAAACACCGATAGCATTGGTTCGTATGAATACCGATTCAGGATTGGGGCGTTATATCTCCATGTCCAGCTTGAAATGTTAATAATTTCAAAACTATATATATTTTGGAATATCTTAATATATCAATGTGTAGTGGAATGTTGTAAGATTCTAGCAAGGGTAGCTGGGTGCTAATGTAAAGGGAAGTGGAAGAGTAGGGAAAAGTTGGTCTAGAATCATGTGCTACGCACTCAGTTTCCACTGTTATATCTTGGTATCCGGGTGTGTTACGGGAGTAAGGGCTAATTTAAAAGACTTGAGGAAATGAATATAACAACAAAAGCCCCAATGAAATAAAATTTATACGTGTAAAAACATAAGTGAACTCTTTGGTGAAATTTTATAATGTCGACTTATAACCAACGGAAGTGGAAGCAAAATTCAATGAAACTTGTTAATAAAACCGAAACAAATATGTTCGATGAAATTGTTTAGTATCCGAAGTGTGCATAATATGGTATTAATCAATTAAGAAAATAGTAATCCCATCTTGCAATATTATCTGATTCTTTTCTTATTTTTATAATTTTTTACATATTCTTTATTTCTGACTCTTCATTGTACTATTAGAATCTAATTTAATTTACCCATATCACATACACAGATCTAGAGTTTTAGTCAAAGTAATATTTGATAATGCATTACTTACATGAATAGATAAATTACAATTAGTTTCGTCTTGATAAGATAGAAAGCAATTCTATTGTAATTCTATTTGTTACTTTTGATTAGTACAATCTTTATACAATATTATCTTCCCAATCGTCTTATCACAGCGACAAGAAAATATGCAGTTTCACTTATGATAATAAATATGTTGTTTCGGGAAATAAAAAAATAAATCAAGAGTATACTAAAAACATGCATAAAGTAATTTAGCTTCGATATTTTTATTTTAAAGTTTCAGTTTATTAAATGAATATTTAAGTTTGCTAAAACATTTTTGAACTTTTTAGAATATTTCATAAACTTTCTATTTCAATAAATTTTTATAGCTAAATTCTCTTCTTCAAATTCTCGTTACATTGCCTTTTGCTTGACAGAAATTGATATGAACAGTATGAACAGAAATTGATATGAACAGTATGAACAGAAATTGATATGGAAGTATGAACTTTTCTTTTTTTCTTAAATCTATTGCAAAGGAGAAAAAAAGTACTTGTTTCTAATTTTAATTTTTAACTCATGCATTTTTAACTTCATGCAGAATGTGAAGTCAAAAATTTTCACAATTAAAGGAAAACTCTATCGACATTCACCGCAAATAGCAATTTCAATCAAAGAAAATTATCTATTAAGTTCTTCATTTTTTTAAGAGCTTTTTTTCACTTTCAGCCCCAGCAATTGCTGAAGAGAATTGTGATGTTTCGAGATACACCGAATGTATGGAACCCATTCACAATGCAACATTTGGTCATCCAAACGGACTTTTTCAAGACTCCAATGATTTAGTTAAAAGTTGCCCGTAAGTAAATTAATAGTATTTATAATCATTAGTCATTTTATGATCTTTTCTTTATTCTCATTGACCAATAAAAGGCGTCAAGATTTTTGTTTTAATGGGAATTAACCGTTACAAAATGCCTATTGCACCTTACCACTGTCATTGTTTATCATTGTTTAAAAGTGCCTTTGTTTAATTAATCCGGTTAGTAGATATACTAAACCTTGAAAAAGATTTTTTTGGAGGGGGAAACGGATTTGTTTTTAATGGTGCCAACATTAAAATTGAACAACATAGAATTGATTAAAAAAATGTTCGAATGAACTACACATTTATTTTTGTTCAATCTATATCAATTTATTCATAATGAACACAGTGCTGTTTTTGACATTTAGACACTCACCGTGCATTCTTTCAATTTAGAGGCCAAATGCTGAATATATATTTTAAAGTTATAAGGTTTCCTTTAACTTAAAAATTTGTAAGCTCTCTTCACTTTGCATTTCCCTGATATGCTGTTAGTGTGTCCAAATAAATATAATAAAAAGTTCAAATCAAAGTTCGAAGTTCATCTCAAATTGTGGAGGTAAGTATTATATGATAGCAGTGTAGCAAGCAGCCCCTAATAATGCAATCTTATAGAGAACTGATGTTAAACTTCTGATGTTCTAGATGACAACAGACTGGCATTTGCAACTAACAACATATAAATAAAAAATTAAATATTAATTTCATACTTTTTATTTTTAACACTTGCAATTATCAAAGATAGCAAGTTAGTACAATAAAATTTTAAAAGAATTGTTAATTTTTGCATATTCAATTTAAACTAAACAAACAATTTTTTTTTAAAAAGATTAATTTTTTTGTATTATTCTGGAAACATTATAAATTGTCTTTTTTTTTTATTTGATTAGAAACTATCAAGGAAGGGATTAAATGCATCCAGGATTTTGTAAAAGATTGTGGAACTGATATGATTGCCGAAAACTACCATGAACAGTTTGAGAAACCAGCAGAATTCCTGGACAAAATCTGCGATCCATCTTCTCCACTCAGAACTGGTGAGATTTATTTTTATATAAATTAGAAATTAATTTTATTAAAATTGCCAGTAAATTCAACGCGTTTTATTTTTCTCTTCTTTTCTTTTCTTATTATAATGATATTCTCAATAATGAATGGTTGAAATGCAATGAAGGTTAAGGCAACATTATTTTTTTAAAGCAACATTATTTTTTAAAGCAATTTTTGGAATAAAAAAATAATCGCTAATTTGAAGAGCCACTCATTGGCCAAGGGAAATGGCACAACTACTAACTCTCTGAAGGACTAGAGTGCTAATTGCAATTGCTGGTTGCAGTTGCAGTTGCAGTTGCAATTGCTGGTTGCAGTTGGAATGCAGTTGCAATTGCTGGTTGCAGTTGCAGTTGCAATTGCAACCCTACTTTAGGAAGCGGAAAAGCAGGATGCGGATTACAATAGTGTATGCAATCTTTTCTCATTGACAATTGCTGCTCTATGAAATCTTTTCCCTAAAAGACAAGCAAATGTAATAACATTACCCTTGAAAACCCTCCCTGAAAGCAATAGTCTCTCTTCTTTGTCCAGGGGAGAGATGTGGTTTGCTGACATAGAAAAACAGCAAAGTATGTATACACACTGGTGAACAATTGCTAGTGCACACTATCACCAATGGAAACCACAAAAGGAATATCAGCAAAATGTGTAAATTTCAATAGGACTGGAATGAGGTATACAGGAAAAGTGTTGTGTGTATGCTAATTTTTCATTTCAATACTTCGATATATGATAAAACTGATAAGAAATTTAAACGATTTGTCTTATGTGGTCAGTGTCGTTCAAACTGAAAGCCAAACAGGGAAAGCTTTAATTGATGAACTTCAATTTTCGGTATGTTATCCCGATATTACTCAGATGATTTCACGCATAGACGTATTATTGGAAAGATCAAACGTGGGCTAAGCACAGCAAACGTTACCATAAAAGTTCGACATCGCGCATAGCGTTATTTCACGGCTTTGGAAAGCATTTAAAGCAAATGGAATGAGTATAAATGAGTATAATGCGTCACGGGGAAAGTTGTGTTAGAAGTACGAAGCCTGCTTAGGACAGGTAAATCATAGTCAAACTTCAACAAAGGATAAATTTGCAATAATGTCATGATCATCGCAATTGCACTGAACAGGACTGGGCTTGCGTATTATTCTCGGATGAGAATAGATCAAATTGTAGATGAGTGGTAGTGCTTGTCGGCCAGATAATATCCTATATGCAGTACATGCTGTGTCTTACATTAATACATATACAGACAAGCTAATTATGTATTAGCTACTAAGATTTGAAAAGACAATTATTAATCTAGGGAGTGAATTAGAAAAGCAAAACAACGAAATTAATTTGTAAAAATGAGAAATTTGGAGTGCAAAAGCTTTTTAATTATGTAAAAACTTCATGAACAATTTAATTAAAAATTAGAATGATTTCCTAATAAAAAATTTTATAACGAAAAAGTTTTTTTAATTTTTAAAATCTATAATAAAATGTTTACAATAATTCATTAACATTAATTAGGCTTTACAATAATTCATTAACTTCGTACATCCAAGAAGAAATCTATCGAACAATGTACGTTTAAAAAATACAAAGTGTCTAACTGAATAATTTGATATTTCTCGCTCTCTTCTAGAACGATGTGATGCAATAATTTTTTTACCTTTAATCTGTTAACATTGGTTTTTAAAAATATGTGTGTTTGGAGAGATTAAAAATTAATACTGCATAGATCAGGGATGGGCAAACTACGGCTCGCCGGAAGGTTCTATCCGGCCGGCGGATAGAATTTTAATTTGCCGGTCCATGGAAAATTAAAAAATATATATATTTATATATTATATATCCCTCACCTTTTCTACTTTGATTAAATATTTTTTTTACAAATCATTATCCAGTAAGTTTCTCAAATTTAATATCTCACGGCCAGAAAATCAGTGCTATGTTTGCTTCGTCTTATATATGAGAACAAGTGTTTTCAACTATGGAGCTTAGAAAGAATTATTTCTGAAGTAGACTGACAGATGAGCATTTAGCCTCGTTCATAGAATCAGTCCATCTCACTTCGAACCTCAGTATAAGGAACTTTTAAAAAATGAAATCACAATTTCATTCCTCTCATTAAGATATTTAAATTGTAATACTTGTATATTGTTTTTAAAATTTTAGAAAAATGTATCTTGGCCCGCCAAACTTTTTTTCGATTTTTTGGTTCGCGACCGAAAAGTTTGCCCATCTCTGGTATACATTTTCTACCATATTTTTTAGGATAACTTACTGGTGGCAATAAAAATAAGATTTCATTTAATTATTAAGAAGGAGAGATTTCGGGGTAGAAATCGGGTAAAGAGTGGGGGATATCTAAATTTTAAAGGTGTCTATAATCTTACGTTAAGCCATAGACCACGTGCTTGGTGAATTTTATTCCAAGTTGGATGCCATAATTTGTATAACAGACAAACAAACAGAATTCAAATTTAAATATAAAATATCAAAAGTAAAAAATTACGTAAACAATTCAGAATAAGATTTCAACTTTTATATGTGATATTAACCTAGCAAAAGAACTTTAACCTAGATAAAAAGAGACATAATTGTCGAAGGTATTTCAGTAGTATTATGTTCGAAAAAATAAAAAGGTACAAATCAAAAAGAAAAGCTTTATGAATAAAATTTTATTACATTAAATGTAAAAAAGAATCAATAATTAACAATAAATAACTCTAAAAAAAGTGCGGATATGGAAACACTTTATAAGACGGAATTTAATGTCACTTAATTTTACCAAATTAGGAATACGATAGTTACCATAGCAACAATTGTTAATAATCGTTCAATCTTATCACTGCTAATGAATGTCGCACAAAAATGAGAAAAAAAAAAAATTCTAAGAATAAATCTAAATGAAATAACAATGGTGAAATATTTATTTAGCAGAATTTTAATCTCATACACTAAGTGATCGCTATCCAGAAGATTATAAATCATGCTTTTTCAATGCCAAATATCTTTTTTAACTACCTTAATAAACTAATTTATTAAGGTATTAAGACATCGAGGTCTTCAATTATTAATCAGAAATTAAATGTTAAACATTAAGCATTATATATATATCGAATATGTACATGTTTATTTATCGAAAGTGGCAAAAAATTAGCATGTTATAGTAGAATTAAGAAATTTATATGAAAGAAAAAAAAATTTGATAACTTAATAAAAATATTATTGATTCAAAATTACAGAAATAAGCAATTGTTTACTGTTCGAAAGTGTAGAATATTATTTATATATAATCATTATTAATGTTCTAAAGAGTAAGATATTTTCTGATGTGTAAACACTGATATTGCTATATACAGATATATATATATATGTGTGTGTGTGTGTGTGTGTGTGTGTGTGTGTGTGTGTGTGTGTGTGTGTGTGTGTGTGTGTGGCTTAAATGTTAACTTCTTAAACAAAATGTAAGAAAAAGTATTTCTCTAACTTTCTAATTAAAAATTATGTTATAGTTTATCATAAAGATAAATAGGTTACAAACAATTTCATTTATACAGGAAATTGTTTTTTCTTTGTAATATAAAAACATATTTTCTTTTCCGTAAACCTTATTAAACTTTTATTTATTTGCTTATATAAGCATTTATTTTCCATCAAGAATGTGAAGTTTGTGGAAATTATTTTGAAGAACGTTATCGTTTTTTTCTTATTTTTGAACAAATCTTAATAATGGATTAAAGTTATATCAAAAATTATTCATGTTCAACTGTCAATAATTTAAAAAAATTTTTAACTTCTATCTTTCAAACACCAACAAAAAGTAAGTAAGATACATTGAAAACTTACTTTATATCTTTCTCTTACAGAATACTTAAAAGCATCCCCTTGCTTACAGGAAAAGAGTGACGATTTAGAAGTTTGCTCCACTAAAGTGCAAGAATTTCTCTCCATCTTGGATGAAGCAGATTCAAACGAAAAGGAACTAACCCTAACTTGCATGTAAGATATCTTAATTACAAATACATTATCTGCAAAAGTGTAAAACAAATAATGCATTCTATCTATACATATGACAAAAAAAAAAAGCTTATTTGATAATGAATTAGAATTAGGATATAAAAAAAAAATAAAATTATGTCCCTTTCAATTTAATGCCATCAGTAATTAAGTTATACTTTCACGAACTTAGTTACAATCCAAATTATATTGAATAAGCCATTTAGAAAAAAAATTTTACTTACTAATGATACATATATTAGTTATAATATTAAAAATCCCTAACTAAAGGTTTTAAAGTACTTTTTCTACTTTGTAGTAGATAACAGAAAAAAATTGCCTAAAAAGTAACTTTTATTACAAAATAATAGAAACTGATTGCATATACTTCTCACATAAAGCTTTTCTTCTTCTTATGATGCGACAACCCCCATGGTGGGCCAACAAGACCTTCTGTTACTGGCAGATTCTGAAACATGAGATGTTTTTCTTTTTATGGGGTAGAATTGTCAGCCTTACTCAAACAGTCATATTAGACCAGGACCTATGGTTCAAAAGTGGATTCGAACCACATAAAATGATGGCAATATATTACAGGATGCAATAATATTATGCATGATTATTGCATCCATGCCTCAGAGCGCTAGTCACTTATATTAGTCTTTTTTGCATAAATGTTGATATTTTATTATTGTGCTATCTATCTAACTACTTAATCAATATTATCTGATTCACTTTGATGTTAACACGAATTGATTAGAAAGAATACACATTTTCTTATTAATTTATTCATTTAAAATAAGCTAATGCTTTGAAATCATATTTTGATTTATTATATGCGTATACTCATATTTATGTAAAATGCATCATTTTTAAAAAATTGTTAGAAATGAATGAAGTTTTTTTTTTTTTTTCTTAAATAATCTTTTTTTTTTTTGTCTGCCAATAATCATGCATAATATATAATTATTGGCTGAAGTGGTTTCCATAAAATGCTGTCTAAAGAAGATCTGTATCCGTCAGCACACTGGTCACTTCTGAGAGGGACTACAGCCGTATTGGCCACATGGCTGTAGCGCATCGTACTGCATTGGCAGCAGAAATTTGAGCTTCTGTTGACATCAGTGACACAGCAAATGCTAACAAAGGAATTGCTTGAAGAACAGTTTTGAGTCAGACGCCCTGTAACGTTCATGCCACTAACTCCAAATCACCGCCATCTGCGACTTTAAAATGTGGTGCCAAGTTAGCCCAGAGCGCTAGCCACTGGCCAAACAGGCCCCCCACTAGAGAAGGGAGTGGAAATCTGTTGTGTTGTCAGATGACATCCGTTTACGTCTTGTGGACAGTGATGGTTAAAAGGAACCAAGCAAGCCTTTGGGGCCAATATGTCTGCATTGATACACTGGACCTAAACCAGGAGTTATGGTTTGGGCTGCAATTTCCTCCGAGAACAGGTGCACTTTTGGCATTATCCCACGCACCTTGTCAGCAAATTTGTACACCAAACTAGCGATTTAACCAGTTGTGCTACCATTTTCGATCATTATTCCAGAGGCGTTTTCCAAAGGTATAACACTCGTCCCTCTACGGCTGTTGTGGATCAATGTAAAACAATATCGATTCTTAATCCTTTTTTTGAAGGAATATAAATGTTATGACATCGAATTTAACAGGCCCTGAATTTACAACTAGTCTGCCAGGATATTCCTATTCCAGTCAAGAATTCATTCTATGTGGTTATAGGAGAAGAGTATTGGGCTAATTGACGAATTACATATCATATGTGTTCAATCGGTGACAACTCTGGGGAACGAGCAGGCCAAAAAATAATCAAAAGACTAAATTTAAATCTGCTTATATTTGAATCTGAATAAAGACCAAATTTAATTCTGTAATATAGCCTTATTTATAGAGACATTCTATACCCAGGCATGCGCACTGATCCTACATTTCTAAACATTTACGATATAAATCATGATGAAACTTTTCAGCCTTAGGGCCATACTGACTCCAGTAAGTAGGGCCAAACCGCTAATTTTTCAGCCATTATTTACCTACTACAAGTGCAACTCTGAGCGAGCAGGTTTATGTTTGATTCAAGATATATACATTCCAAACATCGATATGCATTCATATTCTTTTAGCCCAACATAACTACCGAGGGTAACTTGGATGTTCACTAGTTTATAATGTAAGTGGGATTCATTTCAGTTATTTGTTAGTTGTTATGCTTAAGTTAAATTTTCTCATTTACCTAACAAGTCAATAAAACATTTGTCATTCTGTGTTAAAAAAAAAAAAAAAAAAATAAACAGAAAAAAAACAATAAATTCGCCGTCGCGCGGATTAATAACACTGGCGGGCCGTAGTTTGAGACCCCTGCTTTAGATCATATCTTGTTTTATATCAACTGTAAATTTCATTTCAACTAGCCATACTTTTATTTTGTTGTAGTTTATTTAAACAAGTGTGTAGGCTTTATTTTAAAATATACGTTTATGATATATCTAAAAAATATGATCAATTTATTAAATAACATTTTATAAATTTTTCTTTTTCCAGGTACGAAATGATGTTGAGAGCCTGTCTCCTGAGCACCTCGGGCGAGAAATGCGGACTGGAGACAGCTTCTTTCATTCGAAAAGCCCTGCTGTATTCTCCTTCTCTTGGAATGCAAACTTGTTCCAAAGAGTGAGAAAGCATTTCATATTTGTTGCTTATACTGTTACTCTCGATTTAAGATAATAAAATCCAAATAACACTTCAAAAATTGCAGTTTTGTTTTGTTTACTTTAAAAAGTGTGTCATCAAAACATTTTTGTCAAATTGTATTCTTCATCTGATTTTAAAATATTTTATTTTATTACGGTAATTTTATAATTTATTTGTTTAAACGTACTTTTTGAAAGTACAATTTTTTAAAACTTTTCGTAAACAAATGGTAAGAGATATGAAGAAGAAGAGAAGATTTCATTTACATAATATATCCCAAAAATTATTATTTAATTCCTTTTCATGTGTCTTGCCTTACGTCTTTTCACATATGAAATTAATACTAATGATGAACCAAAATTTAAATAATATTTTAAGTTCGAACAAAAAGTACAAATATTAGTGTTTTTTAGATTCAAATTTAGTATTATTTAGACATTTTTATGTTCTACCTTCTAGCCACAAACAATTTGGAATTGTTACTTTCTTTTGCATCCTAAAATAGCTTTACCTGAAAAAGGTAATGTAACCGTGCTTCCTCCTACACACTGGCAAGAGAGCCCTCCTTTGGCGTACAGGGGGAAATCTTCAGAAATCTTTTTTATTCTTTTCTATAAAAACATTATTTAAAAACAATTTCTTATCTGAAAATCCAGATGAATAAAATCATGTTCATGTAAGTCGCAAAAAAATGGAAGGAATTCATTCTTTTAGTTTGATTTCATTGTTATACATTTGAATAGTTTTCATTCATACAGGAATTTTCTAGTGAATTATATAAAGATTTTTTTTTTTCAATTTTTAGAAACAAGATTATTGTAAACATTTTATTTTCCATTTGAGTAAAATACATAAAAAAAAAACTGAAAACTAATAAATTATTAAAATAGTTTTGTATCAATTGAAAATAAAAATATAGTAGAAAAAATATATTTAATATTTTTCATGTAATTTTTTAACATAAGTAATTTTTATAATATTGTATAAATATTTATTTAAGTTCTTTCCACGGGAAAATTATTTAAAATGCTCTTCGTCGTAAATAATCATTTCTAACGTTTTATTTAAAAGTTAAAAATCAAGAATTTCATATATCTTATATTTAAAAGAAAAACTATAAAAGGCATTTATTATCAAAGAATATATTATTTTGAAATCTTTAATACCAAGTTTTTTTGGAGAGAAGGAAGGGCGGGATAGAACGTTAAAATTTTATACGTTTTTAATAATGCACCTTTTATATATACAGGGGGATATCAAAATAATGGCAACACCATAGATTTATAAAGAATCCTTTATTAGTATGGTGTACTATGATTATTTTTTCACAGTGAATATTTTTAGATTGATTTAATTTTATTATTTCGAATTAATGCAATTTTATTCATCAAGAAAACGCTTAAGATAAAAATTATTTAATCTATATATGTATTTAAGGCAATAGAATTTTGTGAGTGCGTGTTATTCTCTAAAGCATTTCAAGGTCTAATGTTTGCTTCATTTAATTCGTTACGTCTTTATTTGGTACATAGCCAAATATCGCGAAAACAATCTTTTTAGTTGCATTTTTACTAGACAAATAATATACCTTTTTTCTTATATTTTTTTTATTTATTAATCATCTGCTTTCACCAGAGAAATAACATTCAGAAAAATGAATGAAATGAATAATTGGGGCCCATATGCAGATTACTTATAAAATTTAGAATTTAATGTTGTAAGAACAAAATGCACAGCAACTTTAAACAAACCAAGTAAGAAAAATATCAATAAATCAATTCAGGCAATAAATTATGTTTAGCAGCTATCGTTCAAAACTGAAAATAGAAAACAGATTGAATAAAAAAGTAAAATATATAATAAATCAAACGATTTTATAAAATGAGTGAAAGAAATTTTTTTAAATGTTTAAAAAATCTATGGAATTCCAAACTATTTTATAAAAAAGCCCGTGAAAAAAATTAAATAAACATAAAAGAATAGCTCGTCGAAGAAATTTAAAAATAATAATAAGAAACATTAAAAATGGTCCAGGACATCGCTGACTCACTCTGCCCAAAACAATAATCAGATATATTTCATGGATAATAATTAGAGGTAAAATACATTATTTTGAATAGCTAAAATTGAACAAGATTTTTTTTTCTACGAATTTATTACATTTTTACTCTGTATATATTAAAAAGATCACTTATTATTCTGAATTTTTTAATCGAATTACTTTTTACAAAACAAAACAAAGCACGCGCATAAGTATATGTATCTATGTATGCTCATCTACATGTGTAGGTATGCACATGTACATATGTGCATGTACATGCGCATGCATGTGTACGTATTGGTATACATATTATATGCAGATGCAGATGCAGATGAACGACCAAATGTGTTTACCTACGTATAGACATGCATACACATACACATGCACATATATATATAAAACATGCATGCATACATACACATGAAATTGCATACATTGAAAAAATAAGCACAGCACGCACATAAGCGCACACACTTACATACATATATATATGTTTGTTGTTGTTTCTTATCCACTTGGCTGGCCAAGCCCACGAACCCATACGTACTCATGATTGAAGAGGAAGGAAGCAGCTTCTGTTGTGATGGAGCACCCGTAGGTAGAAGTCTGACTTTGGATCCGTGACACTCTTACAGTCATAGGGAGACCGGGACCTACGGCTTAAAGTGGGATTCCGAACCACTACAAACAACCATGGCACCGCCGGGATTCGAACCCGAAAACTGTGGCACCGAGCGCCAGAGAGCTAGACACTCGGCCATTCAGGTCCCAAATTTGTGAATGCCAACTGCACGCGGTGTTCCCAGGTGGTCGCCCACCCACCCAAAGTACTGACCGCGCCCAATGATGCTTGACTTCGGTGATCTAACGAGAACTGGTATATTCAGCATGGTATAGCCGTTGGCATATATATATATATATATATAATAATATATATATATATATATATATATATATATATATAACAATTAAAAATTTAAAAATGCTTCAAACTCTTTCTACGATGCTAAAAATTTAATTTGATTTGAGTTTGACTATAGGAGATGATACATTGTCATTGTCACAATGAAGCTACTGACTAGCGCTCTGAAGCTCGGTGCCACAGGTTTCGGGTTCGAGTCCCGGCGATGTCAAGGTTGTTTGTAGTGGTTAGGAATCCATTTTAAACCGGTCCCGGTCTAATATGACTTCAAAGCGTTGGGCGATGGGCTGAAAAAACCCACCCCGTAAAAAGAAGATCTCCTGTCTAGAAATCTGCCAGTAGGGAGCGGCCTTGGCCCACGAGGGGCTGTTACGCCTCTGATGATGATGATGATGATGAAGTCATTTCCACTAGAACGGCTCATATGCTGCAGATTCAGAATTAGCTAGTAACCCATAGAAAAGAGCTGTTCACTTTTCTCTTTTGCGCATTATCATTTCACAACGATTATTCTCAGAGGTAATAAAAGTACTGTCCCCTCCAGTGGAATGGTCTTCCCCACATAAAGTTCTTCAAACGCGCACTCTGCATGAATGTCCGTACCACCTCAGAAAATCACAAAACGCCAAGATAGGCGCATGAAAAGTCTCGAGATTCACCCATCTCCAACTTCCTCATAACATCCCGTGTTAAACTTCCTTTCTTTACGCCAGAGAAGGCAACAAGGTGGACTTCAGTACTTGACAGTGAAGGGACCTTATCAGTAAAATATAATACAAAAAAGAATAATTGACTTTGGAACTGAGATTTAAGGAGGAATATCAATACAAATATATGCGCCCGTGTATTGATGTGTTTCGTTATGTTAAAAGTGTCGGAAATAAAAACGAAACTTCAGAAATTTGTATTAACTCTACTTATATCCCCCGTAATATAATATATATATGTGTGTGTGTGTAGACTGTAGTTTTCAAAACGCGTACAAAGAACTACTTTTATAGGGTGGGGCTGAGGTGTCTAGAGGTTAATTTGAAACAAAAGAAACAGAGTGTCTCTTTTTAAGGCCAACAGCTATTTAATTAATTTTTTATTTTTTTATTTTCAATGGCAGATTATGAACAGTTACAGCAAAAAAAAAAGAACAACGAAAAAAAAAAAACAGATAATACAACAAAACATACTGAAACAGAGTTCATTAATCTAACAATAATGCCAAGTTGTAGATCTTTTAGCTACTAAAAAGTGCACCACGGGGAGGTAGATCTTCTGCGCCCCCTTTAATTAAAAATTAAATTAGCAATTTAAAACAATTAATCATCACAATATTATCTACAGCTATGTACCATAATTAATTATTCTGGGATAGAAAAACATCATCTTCATTCTCTCGCTGCTTGCCGCAGCTATTCCATCTGCCGCCAGTCTCGCTTTTCTTTTATCATCTACTGGAACCTCTTTCCCTCTTCCTGGGTTCAAAGTTCAATGCTCCCCACTTGGTAAGCAGTCTCAGTCAAAGACACATAACCCGTAATGTGTCACCGCCAGCTGATTAGCAGACAAACAAATCCTTTATATAATGTATATATATATATAAAACCAACGATTAATATTGATTGAATTTTTAAAAGTCATAAATCAGAAATGTAAAATGAGCATTAAAAGCAAAAGATACATTGTTAGTAAAAATAATTCCACACAAAGAATCACTTTTATTTCTTATACATTAATTGTTTAGGGATTTTGAATTCTGGGAGCATCCATCATAGAATGTTCTCAAAACCTAACAGAAGACATTCCTAGGACACACGTGCTCGGAAGTTTTCGATTACGAATGAGGTTTGAAAGCGAGCTTTTTCGATTTCGAAATTCAACGCGATAACCACTAGGCCGCTACAGGTCTCATCTGCTGTTGTTTTTTCAATTCCTTCTATTAGCTCACACTCTCCCTATATATCAATCTTGTTCAAATTTCCAATCGTTCATAAAATACTTTTTTATTCCTCCACTCAAGTTCAAATACATTTTTTTTTTTTAACTTGTAGTGGAGGACACTGAATGTTGACACAGTTTTTTCAAATATTAATTCAATAATTAAATTTATTTAATCAATTTTAGCTTTTTTAGATTTTAGTTGCATATATCTACCAATAGATGGCACCAGATAAACTTAAAAAATGAATGAAAATTATTTATAAAGGACTTTCTGCAATATAGTGTGAAAAAAGATGGAATTGATTTAAAAAAAATTTTTATATTACTTGTTTATTAGTACCTCACAATGTCTAATCATGACAAACAAAGAAAAACTCAAAAATTACACTATCGATTAAAAACAACACACACTCTTTTTTTTTTTTTTTTTTCAGAGTTCCTTATCCTCCTACTCTCAGAGTGCCGTATCCTAATCACCCTGAGCTTCTTGATGATGCTAAACCTGAAGCTTTGTTTATAGAACTACCAGATTTGGAGTTATATGATTGGGGAAGACAATACTGCAAAGGTTTGAGAATAAATTTTCCTCAAATATTCAATGAAGATAGAATGTTACAGGAACTTTGCAAGAATATCAAACAAGGATAAATTATGTAAGTAACAAGCAATTCAGTATGAATAGTTAAATGTTACAAATGTAAGATTTATACAATAAGTCGGAATTATTGATGACATCACTAATGTTGTTTTTGTTCTCCTATTGAGTGACGTCATTGACCTTGATTTCTCTCTAACTGAAATTTCGGTAGAAAAACTCAACTTCATAATAACTCGAGTATTAAAATACGTCTATGAATTTTACATCTCTTCTCGTTATGACATTCTTAACTTCAGGATCTCAAAGACGATTGATTATGTGCTCATCGAAGTACCCGATAAATATGCATTCGTTTGATTTTGTCTCAAATTTTCCTTTCTGATTCCCCCCCTACCCTTCATTATAATCAGAAGTACGGAAATAAAAATATAATTTATTATCTGGATGAATTCTATTATTAGCTGATTCGAGACCAGGCTTTCGAATTATGCATTTTATTATGATGATTCTGAATATGTATTCGAAATATGAGATTAAAATCCCTGTGAGAAATATCTTGATGAACTCAGTGAAGAAATATTTTCTTTTATTTTTTGCAAAATTATGCCTATTATAACATTATTAAAATAAACTAAATAAGACCACAGATAGTTAAAATAGAAAAAAAAAAAGGCTATGTAGTCTATGTTATTTATTTTTAATGTTATGAGGCGGTGACAGAAAATTGCATAAAATCTATTAATTTCCCTTATTTTCTTTCAATAGGGCAATTAAAGATGTCTTTTAGTGATGGCTGTATGGATTTATGGGTAAACAACGTAGATTCATTGAAGAAATACGGGTCCAAACAAATTGTATTTTTTTATTCTATAATAAACAAAAAAAAGCTTTTAAATTGATCCTAAAATATATTCATTTCCTTATTAGTATTTCTTGGTTTTTATTAATATTAATATGATATTGTTCCTGCTTCCATATATGAATCGTCAAATCTTACAAACATTCAATGTAGGTTGAGCCAATTTACGAAAAGTTTCAAATTACGTTTTAAATATACAGTGAAACCGCATATGTATTTTTAATTATTATTTTAACCAGTTTTTTAATATTTATAAAAAATTTGCTTATTAAAAGGATTTTTTTTAATAGTAATATAATGTATATTCAAACCTTCCTTTTTATGAAAATAATAAATTAAAATATTTCCATAACAAGATTAGTCACGCATCCATAGTTAGAAATTCGAGAAAAATTAACCACTAAAATAACTACTAATTTTTCTTAACTAAAATAATTTATACTAATTTTTCCTCCAAAAAAGGTTTAAATATATTTTAAAAATTAATCAAACAGTTACTTTAAAGATTATAATGCTTTTTCTGTCTTAAAAACGCTGTAAAAGGATTGTAGAATAACCAATAAATCAAGATCGGTGACAAAGCTGTCCTCACAGAATAAAACGAATTGTCATTCCAAAAATAGACTAGAAAACTTAGAACAAACAGAATTGCAAGAATGTTATAGAAAAAAAAAAGTAAAAAATTGAATAAGAGTAATTCAAGAATAAGAAATAAAAATAATAAGAATGAAAAATAATTCAATCCCACGAATACTTCGAATTACATCTGCCACAAATATGAAAATATTAAACTATTTTATTTAATAATAGAAATAATGGATGTGTTAGCTAGCGGTTACAGAATGTATTGGAGAAAATTGAAATGGAATTTTATAAAAGCAAACTCAATCCATTCTTTTAATATGGCGATTAGTCATGCTGCGGAGGGTACATATCAGTAGTAGCACCCTCTATTAAGCAAATTTGAATGTATTGATGGTACAATGGATCAATAAATACATATTGACATATTAAACTAAAATTTTTAAAAATAAGCCAAAGATTTTACTCAACAGAGAGATTCGAAATTTTATCAAAATAACACTTCCTTGGATGCTCGGTTGCTGTTCTTTTACATTTGCAGTCCTTGAAATGCTTCCTCAGTTATCATATTTAAACGCAATAGATCATATTTGACCAGAATGAAATACAGAACACTGAAATATTACATTTCCTGGGTGTGTCTAATCCTCAGATGTCCTGCAGTGCGGGACGGTTATCCCATGAGTTCACGGTCAGTCTACTCACGGTAAGTCAGTCTACTCACGGATGGAGCGAAAGGGGGCAGCTTCTGCTGTGACGGAGCACTCGTAGGTAGAAGTCTGATTTGGCTCCGAGTCGCTGAAGAAGGAGGACAGTACCTTCCGGAAGGACTCTTAGGGGGAACTAAAAATCCAGCGTTTGCGTATCGTTTGTGAGAAAAAGACTAAAACCTCCCACCAGGCAGTCTGACTAACGAGGAAAGATGCTAAACAGCACAAACGCCATCGAGTCTCCTCGTTTTTTGAAACAGTTAGTACAATAAAGCCGCCAGCTCTTCCGGTGAACGTTAGAGGATCTCACCCTATGTTCACCAGCAGGGCATATTGCCACTGAGCCACGAGTCGGGCTGCTTTATTTAATGAGTTCATAAGTTTAGTTATTTAAATTTGAGTATGACGTTAAGTGTGGCGAATATTGAATCATTCCGAAATAAAATAGAAATGAGAGTCATAAAATTTTTATTAAAGAACTTAAAAAATTTTGGCCGCTATTCTCTTATATCTAAATAAAAAAAAAAAAAAAAAAAAATCACAAGTAAAATATTGACTGATAGATATCTCAAATATATATTAATGCACCTATACAAAACACAGAAGACAATAAAAAGAATTACTTCAAACAGTCATTAAATGTCAAACTATATTTATTTCAATCTCATAAGAAGAAAAAAACAAACTACAATAAAGGAATGAATTCAAAACAAAAATGAAAAAAAAAAAGTAAAAGATATGAATTAACAAACGCGTTAAAAAAAAACAATGGACTACAGATGTCGCAGCAAGAACACGCTACTGAGAACCAGAGTCAAACTGATGCACAGGAAGGAAACCCTTTGCGTGTATGAAGCAGTGTCCGGACGGTACCCTTTCACGAACTGGGGATAGGGGCGGGGTCCCGGGGAAGAGGGTATGTCCGTGAAGGCCTTCATGCGCTCCTGGTAATCGGGCGTGGGCGTGGAGGGATCCTCGACGAAGAAGTCGTTCCTGAAAGATCGGTGGCAGTAGGCAGTGATCCCGAGCTTGATGACATCGCCGAAGATCTCTTTGACCAGACCGAAAGGCTGCGAACCACATTCTTGAAGGATTTCTTCTATGCACTGAGTCGTCTCCACTACGATGCTAAAAAAAAAAATAATAATTCTCAAATCTGAGTCAACAAACTACAATAAATATAAACAAAGAAGTACAACGCAGCCTGCGCTCCCTATGAGAAATGTTTAGTTTATAATCTCTCATCCCGAGAGGAAATATATTTTTTTACATAAATTTCTCTTACATATTTCATCTTTGCTTCTTTATTTTTTTTTTTTTATATAATAAATTTCAAAAGACTTAACCGAAAGTGTAATTAAAGGTTATTTTCAATTCCTTCTATTAGCTCACACTCTCCCTATATATATCTTATTCAAATTTTCAATCATTCATAAAATACTATTTATTCATCCACTCAAGTTCAAATGCATTTTTTTTTTGAACTTGTAGTGGATGACACTGATGTTAATACAGTTTTTCAAATATTAATTCATTCATTAAATTTAATTAATTAATTTTAGTTTTTTTAAATTTAAGTTGCATATATCTACCAATAGATGGCGCCAGATAAACTTAAAAAAATGAATGAAAATTATTTATAAAGGACTTTCTGTAGTAGAGTGAAAAAAAAAGTAGGAATTAACTTTAAATATTTTTTTTTTTTTATATTACTTGTTATTGATAGGTATTTACTTCAAAGACACTCGCAATAAAACATAGCTGAAATTTCCAAGCGCAATTATTCTGGAATTTTTATCCCGATTAATTCGTCTTTCAAAATTACTCAATTTTTATCTGGTCATGGTACATAATTTTTTTTTTTTTTTAGATTCCATCTCAATCCATCTTCAAGTATTGCATCTCAAAATGTGGAACATATGTATCGATTCATGCCGTACACATTAGAAAAGTTCTTACGTGATCGTGCTTCTTCATACACACTGGCAAGAGAACCCTCCTGTCACATACAAAACAAATGGTCAGTCGGCCTCAAGACTCTCACCGAGAGGAAATACAGCACAACCTGCTCTTCCTCTGACAAACGTTAAGTTTATAGTCTTTTCCTAGAAGAAATATATTTAGAGCCTTAGTTGGCCTACAAACTCTCACCCAGGAAAGGAAGTATATTTCGCTCGCCCTGCGTGTATCCGAGTATCGAATTTTCGGCTTAGAAGTGGAATTTTGTCCTTACGGAAAACTTCACCATTTTAATGATTTCAAGAACAACAGAAATGATGACATATGCGAGTGTTTAGGGATTACTGTTCGTCGAATTTCGAGATCATACAAGGACTTGAAAATAAAATCCTACGTATGATTACAAATTCGCCATGTTTTTTCCGAAATGAGGATATCAAACCTGCTCTTTCCCTCTCAAGTTTTAAACAAATTGTTTACAAAATTGAACAAAATTTATTATAACTCCATTCCCAATATTAATATTTCTGTTTTCACTGATCTTGGTAATTATGATTACGACATTACTGATTTCAAAAATCGCAAAAAGACCTCGCGCTGTTCTGAATATTATGCATTAACGTTTATATATTATCCTTTCCGAATTGCAAATGCAGTTCCTCCGCTGAGTCACTATTTCCCTCTTCAATTGGTTTTTTTTTTTTTCTGTTGTTTATTTTTCTCTTTTAAACTTTTATTCCTTACTTAAAAATGATAGTAATAATAAGATTAAAAAAATTATATATATATATATATATACATAATTATTTTATTAATTAAAAATATTAATAACATATATATAAATATATATATATATATGTGTGTGTGTGTGTTACTCCTTTTCTATCTAATCAATGATCTTAAAGCTTAAAAACTTCTCTCATTCACAAAGAAGGAGATAGAGGTTGCTATGCAACCAAGGCTCTCCTTCAATCTGGCAAATCGTCATCTCGTCATTTCCCGTTTTGATAGCTAATAAATTTCTGTTATGCAAGTATCGTACTAAATGAAATTTAGTACAATATCTAATAGATATTAGTTATTAAATTGTTATTTATTAACTATCATAATTGTTATTCAATAGTTATTTATTTATTATTAAATTTCATGTCAAGTATTATTTAATATTTCTAATTTAAATTAACTCAGGTAGCATATATTTAAAAACATTTAAAATCGTTATGACACTCGGTGGCACAGGTTTCGAGTTCGAGTTGCCTGCAGTGGTTCGGGATCCATTATAAACCATAGGTTTAGATCTAATATGGCTATTACTATACAGTACTACTACTACTACACCACACCACATCACTGTGCCTAGAGCTGAGTAGCCCCTATACAGTATGGGAATGATGTGGATGAGAAGTCTGACAGAGCTCTGTGATGCTCTACAGTCAAAGTGGATTCCGAACCACTTTGACTGGAACCTACCTACAGCTTAAAGTGGATTCCGAACCACTGCAAACCATCTATGGCACCGCCGGGTTTTGAACCCGAAACCTGTGGCACCGAGCGCTAGAAACTCGTTCATTCAGACCCCTTGGTCTAATATAACTGCAGAGCATTGTAGGGCTTGAAAACCTTATCCCGCTAAAAGAAAACATCTCCTGTCTCGAAATCTGCCAGGTAGGCACACGGCCTTGGTCCACCATGGGGTTGTTGTGCCAATGAAGAAAAAAAAGTTAATTTTCAATAAAGTTCACTAACATACAATTATCTATGTGTGTGTAAAAACGTTTCAAAAATGTTAATTTTGACTTACCTGCATGTATAATTCCGCTTTTGTTTGGAATTAGTATTATCAACTTCGAGTGCCACCTGTGCTAAATCAACCAGTCTCTTACTACATTGCAGTAACGGCCATGCTTTCTCGTGAACACATTTTGCCAAGGCAACAAATCCTGCAAAAAAGTAAAAGGCAAAGTTAAATATTACGGTCATTACCTTGATTTCTTTTTAAAACAATTTTTTACTGTAGACCTATTCGCCATCAATAATTTGCTACAAAAATCTTAAATATATAGAGATTTTTTTATTATTCCACCCGTTTAGATATACAGAGGGTTCCGCTATTGTAGCTTTGTCGAGACGAATTCAGCTGTCAATGCGATTTTAATCAAAACCCATGATTAGACATAAAATTCTGAAAATTTAAGCAAAAGAGAAAAACGCAATAGTATTTTAAATTGAATTCTTACTTACTTTAATAAATGTTACTATAACAGCAATCATAGAATCATTACGGTTTGATAGCAAGGATCTAATTGCATTTTTGACAATCATTTTCCAACACTTAGGCCGACAACACGCTGGCAATTTTTGAAGGGAAACTTTTAGTTTCAAAAATAAAACAAATTGTTTTCGATGATGACTGCGGCTTGATGACTAATTGGCTAACGCTCTGACTTTCAGTATCCCAGGCATCAGGGTCAAATCCTGTCGGTGGCATGGATGTTTGTTAGGGGTTCGGAATCCACTTTAAAATGTAGGTCATGGTCTAATATGATTGTACAGCGCAGACTGACAATACTAGTCCGTAATTAGTTTAAAATGTGCAAAAAATGACAAACTAAAGAGAGCGACAAACTAAACCAACTAATGTTGACTTGAGATCTGGTGATTATTCAGTTTACGCACCCAAATCGAAGCAACTCACATGGGGTGATGTTTTCCTATGGGAATAGAATATATACACTCAAGAGCCAAAACATTATGACCACCTGTCAATAACGAGTTGGCCCACCTTTGGAGCGCAACACAGCTTCAACCGGCCTTGGCATGGATTAATACCACCACTTAATACCAGTTAAATACCACTTCCATCTGATCACGTGCCTTCCACGTCATCCAGGCGAGTTCATTGCAAAATGTAAGAGTGATCATAATGTTTTGGCTCTTGAGTGTATGTTCAAACTTGTTCGCGCTCACCAATGATTATTTATTTACTTTCAATAAGTGAACTTTCTTGGACGCCTTTTTCCTACTTCATTTTTCTTATTGCAGGCTTAATAAACATCATGCCGACGGATTTGGTTTGTTCGCTCAACGGACAATTTTTTACACACTTAAAATAATTAGACCAGGACCTACAGTTTAACGTGGATTCTGAACCGCTCACAAATATCCATGCCACCTCCAAGATTCGAACCTGAAGCTTATGGTACTAGCAGCCAGAGAGCTAGTCAATTCTCCATTATGCCACGCATTCCGATGGAAGTAGAATTTTATGTTAATGATGTTGGAAAAAGGTCAAAGTTATAGAATTGCAAAATGAAGGAATTCAATAAACATTTAAAAAAAGGAATTATGGTTTGAAGTTTGTGAAGTCTTGAACAGTGTGTGTATGTAGTACACTAAAAGTTTTTAATGTGTTCACTGTTAATGGCAAACTACCAAAAGATAATGCACCTGTGGATTGAAATGATAAAAGTGTGTAGAGCTATTTGGGAAAACGAATTGGCCGTGTTTCGACCTACTTATCGTGCGCGCAGCAGCGTCACCTGTGAGTAAATTCGGAATTAAGTTTCATATCTCCTTATGTAAGACCTTTTATTGTGAAACGACTTTTAGTCTCAGTCCAAATCGCACTCTAGATATAGATAATATAGATTATAGTAGTAGTTAATAGTTATAGCAGAATAATATAGATAATTTTTATGCCAACTTTTCAAACGTTTCGCAGACTTTTAGATCATAAACCTGTATATGTTAAAAAAAAAAAAATATTTAAAAATGTTTACAAATAAATATATAGTACAAAAAGCTATACTGTACAATGAATTCAGTCCAATTTTTCAATTTATACGTTTTATTATTAGAATTAAATGAAAGAGGAAACATTAATAAATATTTTACGAAACAAAACAAAAAATATTTGAATTCGAATTATTGACTGACAGTAAATAATAATAATGCAAAATATGGATTGACAGTAGATCTCTCAGATTTAATAATACCTCTATTTCTCAAAATTATTTTTGCTCCTTTATCTAATTTATTTTGCTTAAAAAAATTTATGAAGAATCCTGTTAAATAAACTTGAATTTAATATTGTTAACATTATTAAAAAAATAATAATAAATCTATATCCATTTTGTTATCTTAGTTTAGAAAAAAAGATAACTCTAGTAGTGTCAGTAAATAAGAAGTATTGCTTTCAAGTACGCAATAGACGTTAGTATCTAAGCTAATTTATATCGGCAAAAAAAAACAATTTTTGAAGTAAAAATTTGCAGTAAAAATTTAAAAAAATTAAATCAAAAGATGTTTGAACACATCCTCAATAAAGAACTGAAATATTAATCTTTAAATTAAGCATGTCTTCTTTTCTACGAGGACAATTTGATATATTCTCTGTGTTTGTCAACTGATAGCAAACTTTAAGACAGAAATAAAAGAGTGCTTTTCAATGAAATAGGTATATATATATATTATATATATATAGAGAGAGCTGCAATTTTGTTTTATATAGTCTGCAAATTTTGAACTTTTCCCCTTCTGGAAATTTTGGTAATTATTAAAGAATATATTGCACAGTATATTCTGTACTACATACTATACTACAATAGGGCTTCTACTATACAAATTGTATGAAAATTTATGTACTTACGATTTTTATCAACACATTCTTCTTTATAACAATGGCCAGGTATCCTTTTAGTTATGGCATAGATGATACTTTGAAAAAACTCATGTACTACTGGCGGAGTGCAATTCTTAATACAGAATTGTCCTAGCTCCAGTTTCCTAAAAAATAATTTATATTATTTTTTACATGCATAGTTATTTGTCTACGAAAACGTTTTTAAATTATTATTATTCCTCTGTGACATTATAATGCAAAGTATGTTGTTGCTGTGTCCAATCCCCAGTGTGCCAGAGGACATCCCATGATTATCTGCTCATAGATGGAGGGAAAAAGGGGCAGCTTCTGTGGTGATGGAGCACCCGAAGCTGGAAGTCTGACTTGGTTCCGAGTTGCTGAAGCCTGATGGCCAATTGGCTAGTGCTCTGGCTTTTGGTACCACAGGCTTCAGGTTCGAATCATGGCTGTGGCATGGATGTTTGTGAGTGATTCGAAATCCCCGTTAAACTGTAGAGCCCGGTATAATTAGCCTAAAGTGTACATAAAATAACCGTAGAACGACAAACCAAACCAAACCGAGTAGCTGAAGAAGGAACACACTGCCTTCTGGAGAGACTTTTAAGAGGAACTACCCCCAATTTGCATATCGTATGGTAGGAACCCAGAAAACTCCCACGAGGTAGTCTGTCTAACGAGGCAAGATGCTGAACATCCCAAACACCAGCGAGTCTTTTCGTTATTTGAAACAGTGTATACAACAAAGCCACCAACGGCAGAATGCTTCTGCCCCCCTTCCAGTGTTTAGGAGAAAGGAAAGACTCTCAACTGAAAAGAAGTATAGCATAACCGGCGTTCCCGCTGAGAATCATTTAATGTATAGTCTCTCATCGAAAGGGAAATATATTTAGCGCATCCTGTTGGCCTACAGACTCTCACCCGGAGAGTAACCATATTTCGCGCCATCTGCGCGTAGCCGAGTTAATGGTTTTCGGCTTAGAAATGGAATTTTTCTACGAATCTATAATTATGTCTTTAAATGCGCTAAATATTGTGTGTCTCTAATTGTATGTGTATGGTGTTTGTGCATGTATAAATAAAGCTGGGAGTTTTCCAACCTGTGACTCAAATGTCTCAACCCGACAACGTCTAATTTATCTATTTGCCCAACTGGGCACTATAGTATCTTATTTTTGATATTTTTTTAATAATATAAAATATTTTATGCTTATGATATTTGAAAATATTATCAAAAATATATTATTATAGAGTATATTATTTTAATATAATACAGAACATTGTACTTGTTTCTCGTGCTGATAAAAAGGTATTCTTTATTATAAAAGCACTATTATTTAAACTCGCAAAAAATGATCGCCAAATTTCCTCTTGGCGATGGACTGTAATTTGTCGAGGTTAGATTAGGACTGCCAGATATTTGGCGACGGTTTATAACATGAGCTGGCGAATCATAGCAGGGCCATAATACTAAATGGAACTTGATGTATTACAAAATATGCAATAAGAAGATTTATTTTACCTAAAGATTCCAGCAAGACTAAATTTTTCAAAATTTAGCAATTCGGCGCCACATATACGAAAGTTACATTTCAATTCATCTTCTCCATACTCAGCTCCTACATAAAAAAAAAAAAAAAATATGCAAAATATATATCTATAAAAGAAACGTAAATTTGTGATAAAAGAATTCTTACATAATTTTATATTTATTTTTATTCAATATATTTCGTTAACCAAGATATGCAATGTTAAAAAAGGATTAAAAAAATAAAGCGCCAGGAATTGTTAAAAGTTTTATGGGGGAGGGGGAGGGAATTAGAAATTGGAATTATTGAATTATTAACAATCCTCTTAATATTTTTCTATTTTATGAGAATAAAAAAAATGCAAAAAAAAAAAAAATTTTTTAAATTTAAAATCATTGTATTTCTTACTTTTAAAAACTATTTACATCTATTTTATTGATCTGGAAGCACCAATAATAAAGCTAAAAAAAAAAAAAAAAAAAAAAAAAAAAAATTCGTTGCAAGTTAAATATATTTTGCGTTATTATAGACATCAATCATAAAATTCATATTCTAAGAAAAAAAGAAACGAGTTTTCATTAAAACTGATGCTTTTATGATTAGAATGGTGTAAAAAAAATTTAAAATAGAAAATACATAATTTTACTTATTATTTATTATTTTTTTTTACAATTTAAATTTGTTGCTATATTTCATTTTAGTAATCTAAAATCAAAATCATTCAATTCATTTAATTAATATAATCGAAATCAATTTGGGAAAAGAGAAAAAAATTTTTCAAAAATAAAATATTTATCGATACCGGCGAAAAAATATAGAGAGAGATCTATTCTTATTTAAGTATGATCGTATCCAATCACATTAATTTTTATTTAAGGATTAAATTTAAAAAAAAAAATAAATAAATGTAAAAATAATTTAAATTAAACATTAAATAAATAATAATAAAAATTAAAATAATAATTATTATAATTAAATATTAAATAAATAAGAGTAATAAATAAAATTATAATTATAATTAAATATTAAAAAAAAATAATTATAAAATAATTAAAAAATAAATAAATGTAATAGCATGATTCTAATTTTCAATATTTGCTGTACACTTAGCAAACTTTGAATATCATGACGTTGAAACAAAGAAGTTATAGGGTTTTAAAATCATGTATTAAAATATAATACTCAATGTTTTTTTGTTAAAGGTTTCATATTTCACACTGAATACCACGGACGGCCTCTGACAAAAATTAATCTGGAGGACATTCAAAGGTTACCAGGCAACCCAATTTACTACCAGGAAATCCGAATCTCGATACGGGGCGATCACGAATATTTACAATTGCCTCCGAGTCTTCTTATTTTTGAAAACAGCGGTTGTTATACAAGCTGTCAACGGATTTTAACATTTAATTTTTATTTTAATGTGATTCTAATTTTTATTATAAGCTAAATGTTTCGTTAAATAAGATTAAAATCTTGTACTAAAATGTAATATTCAATGTTTTTACGTTAGAGGCGTGTTCTACATAGAATACTGAGAACAACTCCTGACAAAACACATGATGTTTACACTGAATTGGAGCATCATGTGTCGTATCATTTTATATCTGGGAAGCATATATCTGCTATAATTTCGGTTTTCATTGAACAATGGCTAACAATTTCATGGCACAAAAATAATTTTCTTCAAGATTTTACTTTTTACACTCAAAGCTACTGTTTTTATGAATTTACGGTCAAACATATTTCATAGTCAAATTTTTACTCAATAAAAATATTATCAGAATTTTCAGTACAAATATTATTTACAAATTTTTACCTCAGTAAAAATTTGTCAAAATGTCCAATATAAATGTTATCAGAATGGTCAATAAAAAATATTATTTATAAATTTTTACCCCACTAAAAATATTATCAAAATGTTCAGTATGTATATTATCAGAATGTTCAATAAAAAATATTATCAGAATGTTCTGTTTTAAGAAATTATTTCATTCGTTAGCTGTAACTTTGGGTTTATATTTCTTGATAGACGCTGTGCTAATGTTACATTAAAAACTATGTTCAAAAATCTAAAAATTGTCCTTTAAAAATAATCTTAATAATTGCATGAAGAAAATTTCCAAATAATTTTAGATTATTTAGTTCTTTATTTCTTTTATACTTAAAAAAATCCACTATATTGGCTTGAAAGATAAATTACTTACACAAACAAAGAATTTCGATTAACAATTAATAGTTTTACATAAAAAATTTTATACAGAAAATATTAATATTTATCGTATTTCTTCGTATATTTATATTTATCGTATTTCATATTTCGAATGAATTATGAATATTTAATACTTAATAATGTATACTTAATTAATAATTATTATACTTAATTTCGAATAAATATTGCTGCAAAATTCTAAATTTTCCAATAACATACATTAGGACAAAAAAAATATTTAATAAATTTGAATCAATTCTTCTTTATATATTTATGGATAATTTAAAAAATAAGAAATTTAACACCAATTTTGAAGATAAAAATAATTTTCACAGTTGTTTAAACGCGTTTGCTGAGTAACAGAATTTCTTAGGAAAAGAATTTTAAAGGCGAGGTCGCTTTTCAAACATGCCGTTAATATTAACTGATAATTTGAAGAACAAAAAAAAACAGCATTGTTAAACAGTATTAACTTACGGACAGCCACGATACAAAGGATCAGCACAATATACTTCAGCATTTTCAAAGAAGATGGAACTTTTTAGATAAATATTCTTCGAAATGAAAGTAAGAATTATTCCATACTTGAAAATACCTTCCGAACAATAAAAAAAAAAACCTGACCAATTTTTTCCACTTCAATCTATCAGGTATTATTTCCAATATCATATCTATGTCATTGATACTTCTGTCTGCTGGTCGAAGTACAATTGATAAAAGGCAAAAACGACTTCATTGCTATCACTAAGGTTGCACCCATTTTAAGTTTGTTACCTTTTAATAAAGAAGAGGTTTTTAAAAAAAATGGCGCCATTAAATAAAAGGTAGAAAGGTAAAGAAATTTAGAAAATAAAATTTTGAATTTAAATCTGATCAAAAGAATTTTTAACATCATAAGAATCCAAATATATTTTTAAAGTGTTAAAACTAAGATATTAATCTGAAATGTATTTTATCACAAAAAAGAAGTATGTTTAATAATTTTTTTTTAACTTTTAATTTATAAAAGAATGTGATAAGAGAAACTTACAAAATAATTCAGATGGAACTCAATCTTCTAAATATCTGAAAATATTTTATTCAAATGTTTAACTTTGTTGACTCATTACTAAAGTATATGTTACTATTTAACTCTAATAAATATAATTTTTATTTCAGTTTAGTAAAAGGATGTTACGATTGTAAATTAAACATTTATAAATTCAATCAATATTTTCAAGTAATCTATTATTTTTTTTTTCCATAAATGAGACAAGCAGTTTTTGTTCTTGATTATAAAAAAAAAAAAAATACATTATTATATATCGAAAAACACTAATGTTTTCTTTTTCTAATACGTGGAATGCGTTGTTTTCTCTTGGAGACATTACTGAAATTCATCATTATCATCAATGGCGCAACAGCCCCATGGTGGGCCAAGGCCGTCTGCCGATTGGCAGATTTCGAGACGAGAGATTGCTTCTTTTTTTTTACGGGATAGGATTGTCGGCCCTACGCCCAACGCTCTAAAGCCATATTAAACCGGGACCTACGATTTAAAGTAGATTCCGAACCACTACAAACGTCCGTGGCATCGCCGGGACTCGAACCCGAAACCTGTGGCACCGAGAACTAGTCATTCAGTTATCAGGCCCCATTACTGGAATTACTAGAAATTATATTTAAAAAAAAAAATCCAAATAAATTAAAAATAAAATGTCTTGAATAACAAACAACAGTCGATTCGTGGCCCAGAGGTAACGTATTCAAGAAGACCAAACTCTAATACTGTTGCCTGTTACAGTCAAAAATATGTAGATTCAATGGCAGCTGTGACAACGCCAGTAAAGCGTTCTCGCATCGACACTCAGGCTATCTATTGTGAATTTATTTTCTCATACGACACGCAAATGAAGGACAGTTACTCCTAAACGTCCTGTTGGAAAGTAACGTCCTCCCCTCATCGTCTGTTGATACTATATATAAGTGGAACACAAGGCTTACTGATGTTCAACAAACAATTATTGTCAAGACATTATTAACAATTATTATTAAACATGCATTTATTGTGTCTAATCCTCAGTGTCCTGCAGTGCGAATGGACATCCCATAAGTAGTCTACTCAAGCTGATGGGGCATCTTTTGTTGTGATGGAGCACGCGTAAGTAGAAATCTGACTTGATTCCGTGTCGCTGAAGAAGGAGCGCAGTACCTTCCGGGAGAATATTTAGGGCGGAACTACTACGCATTTGTGTATCGTATGGAAGAAACACCGGAAAACTCCCCCAGGCATTTTGACTCACGAGGCAAGATGCTGATCATCCCAAACGCTATAGGGTATCCTCGTTTTTAAAACAGTGTTTACAACAATGTCAGATTGAACATCAGCCCTAATGCTCACCAGCGGCGCATGTTCATTGCTGACCACAAGTCAGGCGCATCCAAAATAAATGCACAAAGCGCACCTCAAAATATATTCAAAACAATTTTATTTTTTTAAAAAATCAACTTATATCTTGGAAAGCAATTGTAAAAAAAAAAAAAAAAAAAAAAAAGTTGTACTCATACCGTGTAGCACCATCAGTGCAAATGTTGCTGTTTAATAGGATCTTCATTTTCAGATGAAGAACCTAAAAGATTGTAGCATTTTTTTTTTTTTTTTTTTTTTCCACTCATATAAATTTGTTTTCCATTTTCACATTAGGGTGCGCAGAAGATCTACCTCCTCGTGGTGCACCTGGTAACACTTTTTAGTGGCTAAAAGATCTGCAACTAGGCATTATTGTTAGATTAATGAACTCTGTTTCAGCATGTTTTATTGTATTACTTTTGTTGTTGTTGTATGTTTTTTTTTTTTTTCGTTGTTCTTTTTCTGCTGTAACTGTTCATAATCTGCTATTGGAAATAAAATTTTCTCACATTAAGTTCAAAAAAAAATGTTTCAGAATTCATTTGGAAAATGTTTCATGCATACCATTTATGTATACTTTGCAAAGCACCATTTTTCTTTGCCTAAAGATAGTAAGATGCCCATTAGTTATCGGATTGTGTGTTAAATTTATGAATGTATAACTTAGATAAAAAAATAACAACATTAACCCAAAAATATTTCAAAATGAAAGCGATAATCAAGAGTTCAAGTGAGATTCTGCCTTGGTAAAATTAAAGATTATGTTGCAGTATTTTTGTTTAAGTTCAACGAGAAATACTCCTGAATATAAGAGATTTAATGGAATTCAAACGCAGAAGAGAATTAAACTAGAAATATTTTCATTGTAGTATTGTGTAAAAATTCCAAGTGCAGAACACCAATAAATATATATATATATGTATCATATGGGAGAAAATCTGGAAAATTCTCTCACCAGGTAGAATTAAATGTAGACTTTGAAATTATTCTTTGTTTAACATTATCTAAGTCTCTTGTAAATGATGTGAAGGTTTATATTTCGGTAATAATGAGTGATCGAAATACAAAGACTTTAATTATGATTATCTAGCCAGCCATCAAAATTGGTGCACGAGGAAAAGAAGAAAAATAGAGTAAGTGCTCTTCAGTCCGGCACCATAGGTAGCTGGCTTATATAATTAATAATTTTGATTAATATAATTTTAACGAGGATTTCAAAGTTTAATCACTCTTAAGAAATTTTTAAATGATTTCACCATATAGATATTACATATGTTTAAGCATATTCTGAACCTGAGTAGATGATATAAATATCCGACGTAGTATTTCGCCATTCTTCTTCTTTGGCGCAACAGTCCCACGGTGGGCCACGACCATCTGCTAACACTGATAAAAATTCATAACAAGTTTTGCTGATATTTCATTTCAAAGATCAAAAATTATTCAAGCCAAAAATTGTTTAAAGGGACTTTTACAATTTTTTTTTTTTGTTGTTGTTGTTGTTGTTTTTATTTAAAATAAATATTTTTATTCTAAATTCATTGCTCAGAAGCTGAACATTTGTATTTTAAATGATAGAAAAATAAATCGATTGATAAACGCTACACATTTTAAAAGCACGATATTTTTTATAGTGTATTTTAAATTTTCGTTTCTTTGACGTACACGAGACATTTTGAAAGCATGTGTTCCCAAAGAAACAAAAGAGCGCTCTTAACGTACCATTTAACTTTGGTTTTAGATTTTAATTATTATCTTGAAAATTTGAAGAATGTGCAAATTTAAACTGTTCTTTGGATTGCCACAAACATTTTATGCTTTCCAATTTGCTTATTATACATTTTAATAGCATATATTTTTTAAAGTAGGCTTTGAAAGAGATCTCAATAAATAATAATCCAATATCATAGAGTATTACATTTTATTAAATATATATTTTGTTAAAATTCATGGCAGAAACAACTTTCACATAGAAAAGCATAATTACAGTGTCAAATTCATATACTAAAAACAATTTGATAATTTAAAATTATAATTCTTCATATAAAGAAATAAAATTTTAACTTTCAAAGTGTTATAACTTCAATCTAATCTGATTTTTTTTTTTTTTTTTTTTTTTTTTAAATTTCAGGAACAGTAGGAATAAATATTTTTTTTATTCTGTGCACTATTATTAAATACATCATATTTATAATATTATTAATTTCATTATTTTGTAAGAAATTTTATTTCACTTAGTATAAAATAATAAAGAATTTAATAAATTAAAAAAATTATATAGATAATGTCATATTTAATCTAATGATTTAATCATGACTCAGTATTTTAATTCTTAACCAAATTACATTTCATATATTTTCTCGTTACTTTACAAAACTAATACTTTAAATGACTGATGCTTGGATATTTATGTGGAATTGAAGATAAAATTATAAATATTAAATAATATGCCATTTATGTAAAAAATTTGAAAAACAAATATATGATAAAAATAAATTGATATCAATGTAATAATTGGTGACATGAATTTTCACAAAAATTTGGCATATAATTAATTGCTTGGAAACATAGGTCCAATGCAGATTATTTAATACGTAAAAAGAAACATTTGTACAGCTTTCTCTACATAAAAAATATTCAAGAGTTTTAAATTGCAAAGGGGGGAAAAAACTGTTAAAAATGAAGAGGCAGAAGAAAAAAACTTTAGGCATGCATTTTAATTGTTTTCAACTCTAAATTGTAACTATACAAAGAAAATTTAAAATTTTCGAACATTTAAAAAATATTTCAAAATGTAAGCAAAATATAACAGCAACAACATAATAATTTGATGCACAGCTAAATGAAGTGCTTCAATTCGAATGAGAAAAATTTCAATTAAGACATAAAGCAGTTATTTTCATGCTTGAATCATAACTTATATTAATTATAAAAATGTAAAGTCACACTAAAGAAATTTTGATTTTCAATGTTCAAAATATTTTTTTAACCAAAAACATAATTTTTAACATGTACTAATTTAAGAATAAACCACTGATAAAACCCTGTATTTTTTGGATCTGAAGAAAAAAAAAAAAAGAAATGTTTATTGGCATAATCTGAATAAATTTCATTCATATCCAAGGCATTTAAAAAGTCAATACAAACTTATCTTTGTCAATGTTTAGAAATAAACATAAAAATTAGCAAAATAAATTTTACATAATAAAAGTATGATATTAAAATGCTCTAAAATTTCGAGAAAAAAAACATTTATAGATATGTTTTGGGTAAACTTTAAATGTTCGCACTGAAATCGAGTAAAAATATATTTGTGTAGGTAAAGGTTTTGGCAAAGTAAAAGTTTTTGACACAAATAAAACACAAGCAATTTCTTTTTAAGCTGCATTTAAAAAAATGATGATAATACATAAGAGCAAATGCAAAAAATAAAATGAAATATTTCCAATGAATAATGATGTAAATAACATTTTACTTATTACAATATACATATATATAACTATAGATTTTGTAAAAATGTCCAACACCAGATTTTGCATACATCCAGTTGGTTCTACCATCAAATTTAAAACATAATTTGAAATATATCCTTGCCATCATATTATTGGAATTAAAAACATGTCATGATAATCACAACCTAAAGGAGAAAAAAAAAATATTTTAACTAATTATAATCATCAAACTAAGTAACTATTTTAATCAATTGGCACTTAGACATTTCCCAAAAACGACACTGCATATACAGGATCATTGAAAAGATTGAATACATTTCAAAAAAAATCATATATAATAAAATATTTATATGAATGGTGTAATTTATATAATAATTATCCAATGGTTTCCACTAATAATAATTATAATTGTCCAATTACTTAATCAATTTAATAATAATAATAACAATAATTATCCAATTATTTTTCAGTTTTTTTAGATTGCTTTAGAATCAAAATAACAGTGGGTATAGCAAGAAGTATACATCACTGCATTGTGTAATGCATTGCCACTTCACTATTAGATAATGTACATATTAGAATAAGCAAAAAAAAATTGGTGAATGTTTCAAGCTAATTGAGCTTAACACATGAAATGTCTATTGAATTGCACAACAGACCTATCATCTATCTATCTCTTCTCTATTTTAGCAAACATTTTCAGAGCAATTTTTAATTTGATATGTACTCTGGGTGATGAATCTTGTCTTACAAAGTTTATGTGGAACTCATCGAAAAAAGTGTATATATTTATGCTGAACTTATTTTAATTTTAAATTCAATATTCCTCCAATTATTCTGTTAATAAGCATTCTGATGGTAAAGAAAAAAAAAATTGTTTTAAATATTTTTTTAAGTCACATTTTTTTTTTTTTTAAATTCAAGCTTTAATATATTCAGGCATTATTATGCACAATATATTTTAATATATATATAGATATAAATAATTAACTTACTTCAATGCAGAAGGATGAACAATGTGATGATTTATATCAACATTTGTCAAGAAGTCGATGTAGTAGGTATTGGAGAGGCTTCTTCAACCGGAGCATTATTACCATTTAAGACATAAGAAGCACCTAGACCATATAAATGACCACAGTACTTTGCATCATCAATGTTATCTTCAAAAACATCTGAAATATTGTTAACATTGAAAAAAATGTAAACTTAGATATGTTTGTAATATATTGGATGAAGAAGGAAAGGCAGGGGGAAGGCTTTTGGATACATTTTTTTTTTTTTTTTAATTCAAAAATTGCAGATGAAACAATTTTAAATCTCAAAGGATATTCCGGTAATAGACAAATGTAACATGCTGAAATGCAGATATTTTAGTAATAGAGAATAAAAAAGATGAGGTCTCTACTTTGATAAAAGTTATATTGAGATTAAAATACGTTAATAATTAAGAGCATGGGAAGCAAGTATTAAAAGATTAGAAGCAAAAATTAATACATTTCTTACAAGTGATATCAAGAACAGCAAAGAGGGAAGAAAATGCTTCTGAAACTAATATTATTTAAGAGAAAGCTATTATTTGTACTCAACACATCACTCAATTCTAATATTAACTAAATATTATGATTTAAAATCATAAAGTCATTAAGCATATAAAAGAATATTTGACATCAAACTGACTTCTGTGCCTGTTTATAAGTTGAAAATATATTTTCATTGTACGATATAAATACAATTAAACTATACAGTTGGATTCTAATAAATAGAGGAATTTTATTGTGTGTAAAGCAATTTAATTACCAATGGATGAAATATTTCAAGTAATGTAGTTGATGTAAACATTTATATGAATTAAGTGGTACTTAAATATCTTTAGTAACTGAAATCCTTCGAAAATATTAAATTAGTTATCTATGTTAAACTGGTCTAAAATTAAACGCATTAAAGTTTTTTTTTTCTGGTTAACTTATTAAAAACTAATGATTGTACACCAAAAAAATTGAAATTCTGTTAATAATGAAGTTAAAAATTTCAAAGTTTTTTTTTAATGATAAGGGCATTAAAATTTCTCATAACTTACCTCCCTCATTTTGAAAAAGGTAGCACCAGTAAGCAAACTATCACTACCTGCTTGATGTTGTGGACCAATTCTTTCAAGCTGAAATAAACATTTTTTAATTTATAATTTAAATTACATTTCATTTTGAAAATAAAACAGAATAACAAATTGGATTGCAAGAAGGTTTGGTTTGGTTTGTCGCTCTACAGTCATCTTGTGCACACGAAGGCTAAGCAGACCAGGACGTACAGTTTAAAGTGGATTCAGAAACACTTGTAAACACCCATGCCACAGCCAGGATTCGAATGTGAAGTCTGTGGTACCAAAGGCCAGAGCGCTAGCTACTTGGCTACCAAGCTGTGGATTTTAAGGGAATATAAACAAATTAATAAAAAGAATTATTAAAATATCCTGCCTACAATCTACTACACCATACCACCAGAGCAGAGCCCCTCTATTATGCAGTTTTGGGGGAGAAGTGAGTGAAATTGTGCTGATGCAATTTTGAACAAGTACCCCAAGGATGAGAGGGGTCACATCTCCCTCTTCTTTTCCATGCATCTAATAGAAGAACACTTCAACCCAAATATTTATTGTACCCATACATAGCTTTGGGCTTGGTGTCAATTGCTGAGTTTCAAAACAAGCTTTTGTCTTGGCTTGGAAACCCGCACTATCCACATGACGCCTTTTACGCAAAAAATAAGTTATTTTCAGCGGTAAAAATAAAAAAGTATACCTGCTCACTTATATTCTTCTACATATGTTGTATTAGTCTAGTTCTAGTTTTTCAAATATGAATGAAATGTTAAACTAATATAAAATTTTAAAATTATTTAGAGAGAAGAAACCAAAACATGACAGGAAAAAGAACTTTTTATTTTTATACAGGGAAAAAAATAATACTACAAATGGCTTATAATGTCCACAAAAATTCTAGGATTTTTTTAAACATATAATTCACAAATTATAAGCAAAATATTTCGGCAAGTTTTTGACACTTCCAAAAATACCGTAATATATAATTTCATACTGCTTTTTCAATTATTAATTATACTCAATTCAAATTAACAATTAACTAATCAATTTTTATTTAGAAGGTAGAATATTTATAAAAAAGTAAATTGAAATAATGCTTCGGAAAAAGACTGATATAGATATTGTCCACAAATTAACTATTATAAACATAAATAAAACAAAAGCAATTAACTAATTAATTTAAAAAACAAAAATTAAAATAATAACTATATGCATAAATTAAAAGTAAAAAAATGATGAGGAATGATAGAAGAAAATAAAAATTTTAAAAGTTATTTAGAGAGATGACAGGGATATACATTCCTCTAATGCTTTCAAAACAGTGTGAGCCATACTCCTTTTCTCTCTCATATCCCTGTATAAAACTTTTCATTTCTGAGTACCTACCTTCTGCTATTACACCCACCCATCCAATGTGCAAAAATTTTTTATAGAGTCACTATCACTTGCATGGAAAATTGACAAGTCCAATGGAGACAAAAAGAACAAAATCATAGAAAATGTCATTAAAGAAGAATTTTAATTGCAATAAAAAAACTTTAATTTTTAATCATTAAAATGTTAGATATCAAAAGAAAAAAACGAGATCAAAAATATTCCACACCTACTATTAAACTTCTTTCTTACAAAGCAGCTTTCAGCTGCATTTATCTGACTAGCACCCATAACAAATAATCAATTCATACCCATTCACTGCTAAACTAGATGTTTACATTCCATGTGATCTGTGGCTGAACTATAATAATGTTAATTTCTTCAAAAGTTTCTAAAAGATTTACCAAAAATTAAAGGAAAAACAAAAAGAGAGGAAAGGGAGCTTATAATCATGCAATACGATAGTGGGGTTACAAATTGTCAATGAACAATCAAATGTTACCTTTAATGCTTATAAAATCTTTTTTTTTTCCAGCCATTACTAATATTATATTCACAAACTAGTCTGCATAGTCCAGATTGGGAGCCACTATTTTATGGGATCAATTAAATTTTAATTTTTAGTCAAACAATTTAAATTGTTTTGTTGACACCAGAAACCAACGTAGTGCTCCCAATATCAAGTTGTAAACAAGCTTGCTTTCATAGGTGAGAAAAAAAATATATGTGAAATGGTGAAAAAAATAAATAAAAAAGATAGAAGAAAGAAAATAAAGAAGAAAATAAATAGTGAGAAAAAAATATATGTAGATATTAAAAAAAAAAAATCATTTGGAATATGTAAAAAATTTATTTAGCGATAGAAATATCTTTATATCAAATATATAGCAGATGAAGTATTTTGATCTTCAATCAAAAAATAAACTGCACTCTTTCAACTCCCCTTATTTGATACTTTGTGTTCATCTGGTAGTTTTTTTCACTAAAATATTCACGTTTATGGATAATATTTATTTTTATATGTATAATCTGACCTCTGAGAGTGGGAAAAATTGGCAAGTGATCAAGTAGGACGTATTCAAAAAGAGCAGCATCAAAAGGATAAAATGTCATTTTGAAAATATTTTAATTGCAATAAAAAAATAATTTTAATTTTTAGTCATTTAGATTTTAGATTCCCTGATGCTAAAAGTTCTACACGAACTATTCAACTTTTTCTTTCAAAGTAGTTTTATGCCACAATTTACTGACAAGTACCCCTAAAGAGTAATTGATACCTCCATCTTCACCGTAAACAGGATGTTTACCATCGTATATTGTATAGTTTACACATTATCTGTGATCAACTATATATGCCTTGACTTCTTTAAATTCAAAATATTTTCAAGAATATTTTTAAAATGTGGAAGTATAAATATGCCTTTAATCTCTATGATAAACCATCACCTAAAATGTAAGGTGTTTTTAGTTATAAAAATGGGGTATATTTTAAAAATTTTATAAATATTACATTAAAATGTGATTTATTCCATATTTTACCTCTTCATACGTTATTTATTCTAGCATATAAGCATTTTACAATTACTAATTATATTTTACATATGTTACTTACTTCCAACTGCTCTGCCACTTCCTGCAAACCTCCTTTCAAATTCTTACAACTTTTCATCAAGTATTTAACATCGTAGATTGTTGGAAAGTAAATTCTTAGGAGCTCAAAAAATTCCGATTCTTCAGCTGGTAAATTTGTGTCTGTCAGTAATTTTAATAAGTAGCCAAAGTCATATCCACTGAAAATAAAATTTACAAAATATTGTTTACAAAATGTAAATTATAAATAGATTGCTATTAATCAAATTTTTTATGTTAACAGTTTCTGCAAAAACGCAATAAATAATTCATTAAATTTTTTTTTAATCCATTTTTATTTAGAAAAATAAATTGCAATAAAGGGAGACAAATGAAAATATTATCCTACAATTTTTTATCAAAATCATTCGCTAAAGAAATAATATTAATAGGAAAGCAACAACAAATCATATTTATAGTGTACACATGCATAAGTTTCTAGTTAAACAGAGATATTTTTTTATTATACAATATAATAGAAACATCTAACTTTGGGGGATTTCTATTTTAAAAATTAGTTTCACATACTATATTATGTACAATTTATAATTATTTTAATTAATAATTTGATAATTGTCATTAGTTTTAATAGTAAGCAAAAAAAAAAATGTTTAATTGGGTATTCTTATATTTTTCTCCAGAGAATATCAGTTGAGGTTATTTACTGCAAATTCTTATTTAAATAAATAATATGGATGTTTCAGTAAAATTTCTTTATAAAAGTGATTTCATTCCATAGCAGTATGTTCCATAATAAAATGTCGAATTTCATAAAATTAATCAATTAAAATTAAAAATTAGCTTATGTTTAGCATAATATTTCAACTTTTATAAGGAAAACAATTTGGAAAATTTCAAACCTATGAAAAGATATCCAATTGATTTTTTCAGAAAGTACAATGCCAGAAGTCATCAATAATTCAGCAAATTCATCAGGATCAATACCATCTTCATCATGCTTCTTGAATTGAATCCCTGAACTTGTAAGAAGATCTATTGAATCTTGAGCATACATATCTGCCCTATAGAATAGCCAATATTTAATAAACATTTATGCATTAATAACATCAGTAAAAATGTTTGCAATTTTAATCATTACCAAAATGATTCATAATAAATTTACAGGCAAAATATTTATTAATTATACATTGAAAATCAGTATTAAAAACTAGAGTAAACTTAAATGTCATTGAATTTTGCCATTTTTTAGTAAAAATTTCCCTTTAAAATGAGTATATCAGACTTAAAATGTATTAAAAGACTTTAAAAAATTCTAACAACATTCACTTGAGAACCAATTTTAATTCTTTTCATATTAGAGCAATAGATAATGAAACACAGCCAGCTAAATTAGAAGTTACGACAATAAAGGAAATAAAAAAAAAAAGACAAATAAAATTTATTTGAAAAAAAAAAAAAATATTGCCTTACGTGAGATTAAATTTAAAATTGAATTGCCACGTCGCGAAGTTTGCTGGCGATTCTCCTTTTTCATCCATAAATGTCAATCCCAACTGAATAATTTTTAATAAATCCACATTGCAACGCAAAAGTTGATATTGGTAATCAGCAGAGCTCTTAAACTCTCCAATAGGTCGTGCTACTACTCCGGGAAATTCTGTATCCTAATTAAAAAAACAAATCGGGTACAGTTTAAATAAAAATCCAGAAAAAAATAAACAAAGCAGATTATGTAGATTATTTTAAATTGCTGATACAGCTTAAATAACAAATGGTCTCTAAAAATTAGTAAATGAAATTTTATCCTTAATATGTTGTAGAATATTTTATTCAGTATTCATTAATTACTATCCAATAAACATATCCAGCTTTAAAGAATTTTGAGTTTCATACATAGGTAACACAACGGTCCATAACATTGTAACTGAAAGCAAAAATTGACTGTATTCCTCCCATTGAAAAAAAAAAAAAAAAAAAACCCTTATAATTCTTATCAAGATACAAACATTTAAAGCAATAGTTTATGTTTAATAGAAGGGACATACAGATTACTGTTAGTTCACTGATTGTACATTATTTAAGATTTTAATGAATTGAATACAATAACATATAATGATCTTAAAACAGACTGAATGCTTTTGACAGAGTAGAACTGTTTTATAATAGTTTTTGATAAATTGCAGAATTTAATGCATAAAAATTATTAATTACGAAAATTTTTAAACATGTAACTGTTATAAAAAAAAAAAATTATAACTAACAAAAGATTGAATCCTAATTTTGGCCCCTAATTTCGCTAAATCACCAAACTGGCGATGATTTACAAAATGTGGTATGATGTTTCTAAATATTTCAGAATAATATGACAAATTTGTTTATCCTCATGTAAACAGCAGAGGAGTAAAAAATACATTTGTAAATACATGGGCAAAAGTTTTTTCCTTTACAATAGAGAAAAGTTTTCTTACCATTGCGATGAATTTATACTTTTGAACAATTTGACGAATAATTTTAAACTCATCTTCCATATTATGCGCCCAAACATCTCGTATTCCACACATCTCATTACTGACATAGTGAGGGTTCCCACTATTGCTAGCTGTTACAGGACCTGATGCTGCAGGCATTGCAATTATACATTCAATAACAGGCTTCAAGAAGCAATCAACAATGATTTGCAGTCGTCAATAAATCTGACCTCGTATTTCACAAGGAATAAATGTTTTCAATAATGACAAAACCTAAAAAAGAATACATAAAATATTTTAAATACTCTACAGAATTTGAATAAACATTTCTTTAATGGACAAGCATTTTATTTTTTATTCATTTATTATTTAGACAAACTATAAAATAAATAAACATATGAATAAAAATAAAATATATTATAAATCAATGAAATTAATCAATAATGCTCAACTAAAACTGTCTCACCTAATATCAAAAAGAATATGTAAATACTTCAGCATATAGATAGATATATTTAAGTATTTGATAAATTAAGAATAATAAAGAATAGAATTAATTTTTAGAACACTTTTAATGGTTTTATTACTTTTATAATATGAAAGTATCTTAAATATTTGATATTTTTAAAAAGGATAGGTAATGTTTTTGTTGATGTTTTCTATTGTTGTAAGGTTTTAAACATCAATTTTAAATAAATTGTAAAATGTTAAATGCATGTACACATGTTATTTATAAATAATGTGCAAGTTGCTTCAATTTTTATGTGTCTACAGAGTATTACAAATAATAACAACTGCATTTCTTAGTGTAAAAATCCAGACAGAATAAAAGAGTGGGTTACAAAGGAATATTAACAAAAGTAGAGTTTTGATTATCTGAGTTCATATAGACCAAGCTCACCTCGGATAACCAAAATACTTGGATAAATCAATTTTACATAAATCATTAATAATTAATTAGATTAAATATAAATTTACACAGAATTTATTATTTTTTATGATACTCAATATACTTACAAACCAATGCTTTTATATAAATGAGAATAAAACTGTTCAATTGATGTATATATATATATTTAACATTTTCTTGCTGCAATGTTACACCATTGTATATATGTCATTAAAGTGTAAACTCATTTGAATGCATCCAAAAGCTTTTTCAACCAAACTTTAAACACTCATAAGTGTCATTTTCTTCTAATGACACAGTTTTCAGCATCATAGTTCTATTGCTCCAGTTTCAACCATGTCAGCAATATCTTGCTCTCATCTGCATTCATACATTTGGTGATATCTTAACGAATTCAAACTTTTATACCCAGCGTAACAAAGATTAGTCATCCTCAAATTTATTTTCATTATTTGGCTACTCTGATCCCATAATTTTCTTTTTAAGATTTATGTAGAATTGTCAATTGAATTCATTTTCCTATTCAACAATCCAATATTTTCTTTTTATCCTACACCCAGCCTGGGCCAATCAGGCAAATATTGCTTCTCATTTCAATCATTCTACAAGCTTTAAATTAGAAAGTATATATCATTATCTTAAAATATTTTTATGATATTACTATGAATATAAATTTAAAACTAATTGTTTTTACCCCCTAGAAATAAGATATAGTAAATCCTAAACATTATATTTACAAACATTACAAAATTTAAAAGAGAAACAAGCAGCTTCAAATTGTTAATTAAATCATTCCCATTTCCTTCTTTATGTTAGGAAAACTAAAGTAATTTTTAATTTTAATTTATTTTCCTATTTTTTTCAATTGATTTTAATCTTGGTGTTTTTATGGGTTGTCTTTTGTGTTTAAATTAATTGTTTGTTATACTTTTGATGAAAAAAAGTCCTCATTAAAATATAAGAATAGTTATTAAACACACATCAAAATGAAAAACATTTTTAATATGGATATTTCTCTTTTAAATTTTGACCAAATTGCAGCTTAGGAGTCGTTGGGATTTGATGATTTTTTTCTAGCCTGAAATAGACAAAAAGGTTTTTTTTTTTTTTATTATATTATCCCTAGATAGTTCTAGAAGATTTCTACTGGATCGTTATTGGTCAAAGAAGTCTTGTTTGATGGCACAAAATTTGCTTTGATCTCTCCACTTTCTCTAGACTCAGATGACATGTGGCATTGTCTACAAGCAGAATTGCTTCCCCCAAATTCTTACCCTTTAGAAAATTTTTACTTTAGAAACATAATGCTCATGAAGCCATTCCTTTAAAAGTTCAACATTCATCCATGTACTTTTATAGTTTCTGCTCATTCAATAGCTCAGTTAAAACAGAAAATTAACTAAGCAGACCTCAGGTAATCGAGATTCTACATGCATGAAGATCATTTTGCAAAATATGATTATTTGTTTTAAATTTAAAATTGAAGAAATATTTGACACCTATATACTACACCTATTGATGCAGTCAATTTTGTTAGGAATTAGCAAATTATGCTAAGAAAAGGAGAATAATAAAATAAATCACATTAATATAGTAAATAATAGATTAGACAATATAAAGTTAATAGAATTTTTGTTAGCTACTAACCATTACAACCAATTTATTTATTTTACATAAAAATCTTTATAGAACAAAACATAACCAAATTTAATCGGCAGTAATATTAAAAATAAGATTCTTAAGTAAAAATTTTATTACACATTTATGCTTTAATATTTTCTGTAAATTCTATATAAAAATCTCATTTACTTATTGTAAAAATAATTACTTTTTCAAAATAAGATTTGCCAAAGAAAAAAAGATAATTATTACAAACAAGAAGGTTGTTAACAATATGAAATTTTAAGATGGTGAAAATTGTAAACAATAAGTAGAATTTATTTTTCTTACATAATCAAAATTAAGTTTATTTCACCTATATTATTAGACCAAAATATTTTATTATAAACAAATTTTCTTCTGATAAAATGGAAAATCGAACTTAAATTGAATAAACATTGCTAATAAATTGAAGAATGATTATTATTGAAACATGACTATATGCCACACAACACTGTTTATTTTCATCTAAATATTAATTTATTGGCATAGATTTTTAAAAATGGAACATGAAATCAATGATGTAATAAATATTTTTTATAACTAATGGAATAATCTAAACATTCTATCTCGATAGAATGCTTAAAAGATTAATTTAAGATAACATTGCTTTTAGTCAGTAAGATTATTTACTACCAGTTTACATCGAAATGCAATAACATAATAAATCCTCGAAACATTTGATATACTTCAGAAATTCAATTTATTTAAAATAAAACTCACTTTAGAAAAACAAGTAACGTAAAACCCACTTGGTTACCAACGTAAATTTGTTTATTAAATCCAAGGGCTCAATATTTAAACTAATTGCAAGCATAAACGAAAGAAATCTTTATCGAAATATATATTTCAATTCTTAGATCTTAACTAATAACTCGAAAATCATCAATGCATAATATAATTAAAGCATGGTTCATAAAAAAATATTACGCATTGCACATAGTTTTCATACAGATAACGAAAAATAATAGGCGTAGCGTTAAGGCCAGACCGAATTTTTCTCGTTATGCTTTGCGCAGAGTAAGGACAAATTTGAGTGTGTATCTCCTGTTACAAATACCTTGTCTTATTGGATGAGAGTTTTAAACGTGAAAATTTAGCATTTGGTTGCTATGGTAGTGATGAGCAGCAGGAATTGGCATAAAAGCGCTTATTTGGGGAATAGTTGATTAAACGTATAATTTTATTTCTCATTGAATATCAATCTCTACTTATACCATACTTCTGTCTGATTGTGCTTGTGATTAAACTTTATTAAAACGTTCTTCCTGTAGAAACTTTTATGATAATAAATAAATTTTAATTAAAATTTTCTATAAATAAACTATAAATTTCTTATAGTATTATTTGAATTTTAATCAGATAATAATATGGTACATATATATATATATATTTTTTTATATACAGCGACCAATAAATGTTTAAATATTATGATTTAGAAGTATAAATGAAAATATGCACAATTTTTTTTTTTAAATGAAGCAATCAACGAACAATATAGATATAAATGCAACTTTCTTAATTAATTTATATATTTTTTTTTAAATCATATGAAGTACGTAAACGAGAGAATTTTAGACTCTGCATAAAGTATAATATATGCATTATACACGTAAGCAACAAATATCAAAATGTAAAAAAATTATTAAAATGTGTAGAAATTTTCGAAAAGAAGAATATATAGATATTTTTAAATAAACGAAGAAAGCACATTACAGTATAGATAAAAATATTTCTGAAATAATATAGGCATGCGGAATTACTTTTTAAAAAAATATGGATTGGGACTAAATTTAATTTGCTATGTAATAAAGCATTTGCATTTAACAAATTAAGGACTAGAAAGTAATATTCACTCAGTGATTTAATTTACAATGAAGAATAGAAACTTAGAAAATGAACTTTTTGTATTTAAAACAATACTCTTTATTTTAATTGTTTGTTTAACTGACTATCTTAATTTCTTTAAATAAAGTATTCAGTCAATTGCTCAATTTTTTTTCATGTTATTTGCTTGATCAAATATAATTTATTTAACACATTTTTAAATAATAATGTATATAGGAATCGAAATACACTGACCTCCAAAATTTAAGGAATAACTGGTTTTTGCGTATACTTTGCAAATGAATGAATCTAGAAACACCAAATTTGGATGACATGCGCACAAAACAGTCATGTATTAACTATAACATAGAAGTTTACATAAGAAAAACGCAAAAATGATTTACAACAAAAAAAAAAAACAATCTCGCCGGAAAAGTCCATTATTGGAAAAAATGATAATCAAAGTTTTATGTGGTAAAATGCCATAGAAACATAACAAAAGGAGGATATGCCTGCCATATAATTTAATAAGGGATATGCCCACCCCTATCTTGAATGTATTGGCGGCATCGACTTTCCATGCTGTCAATTAAGTTGCCGGTTATCGAAATGGGAATCGAAGACCCCTCACGGAGTAAGCTTTGTTCCACCTCTTCTAAGGACCTAGGAGAGAACATAAAAAGCTGCAACCTGTCTACCAAGATAGTCCCAAAGATGCTCTATCGGATTCAGGTCTGGAGATCGAGCTGCCCATTGCATTCGCTCCAAACCAAGACCCTCAAGATATTTCTCATCAACTACAGCTCGGTGAGTCGTGCATTATCATCCATCAGAATGAAAAAAATGTCAATTGCACCAGCATATGGGCGGACATAGGGATCAAGAATCTCTTCCCTATATCTCAAACCAGTCACAGTTCCTCCCTGGAACAAATGCAGGTTAATGTGACCACTGAGTGAGATCTCTGCCCAAACCATTATTCCACCACCTCGGTAATTGTATCTTTCAACAGTGTTGGATTGATGGTATCTGGTGCTCTGTTCCTCCAGATCAGCAGACGTCCTGAATCGCTCTCCAGTGTGAATCTGGACTCGTCTGTAAAGAATACAAGAGCCCATCGCTGTCTGGTCCAGGTCTCTTGTCCAAGATAAGCGGGTTCTTCTCTCGTCCGTTGAGGGGACACGCACAACTGGCCGTCTTGTATAGAGACCTGAATTGTGAAGACGCCTTGTAATGTAATTCATGTGTTTTTATTTTATACATTACAAAGAAGTCTATATTAATCTTCGATATTAATATGAAGTATATATAATATGTGATAATAATTTTCTCAATTCGGGGTAATAAAAAAATCATCATAATTTGTGATAATAAATTTCTCATAATATATATTTGTATTATATAAATTTAATAAAAAAAAATTGAAAATTGGATTAAACAATTTTTCAAAAATTATTATTTGATGAAAATAAAAATTACATGTTTGAACAAAATTTTAAATTCTTCAATATTTTTCAAGGAGTATCGTCTTCTTCAGCCAACGCCCGTCCCTGGCCTGCCGTGCTGTCCAGTAAAGATTTGACATCCCTCATAGCTCCTGTCGTGGTCGACATAGCTTGACTGTCCAGGCACGGTATTGGAGGTAGACATGTAGTTCATTTTGCATCACCCAGAGTACACGAAGTGGAGGCGCACTACATTGTACCATTAAAATCGGAGTATCGTAATTTCCTGTCAGACCAGAAAAAAACCTGTAAAACCAGAAGACGTAATTTTCTGTCCGAACAAAATAAATAAATAAAGATTTTGCGTGATTCGCCCTTGTTTATTTACCTACAATATATCAAATAAATTCTTTTTTATGTCATTGGTTACCATGCTTTCTACTTTACAGACAGGGAGTTAGGCCCTGCGGGGAAAAGGAATTCGAAAATTACAAACTGACTTATATCAATGGCAAAAAAAAAAACAAGATGTTTTTCAGTTTTAAAGATCGGTTTTGATGCCATAATTATGTAAAAAAATTATGTTATAATTTTAAGTTAATTTGAATCGAAATGAAGATATGTTGTTAAGAATTTTGATAAAACTAAAGAGAAAAGATTTTGTAATCATATTTACTAGAGAGCTGGAAAGCTTGATCATGAATACGAATCTTAAAATCTTGATGGAAATTTTATCATATATTAATTTGGCCTTCTCAAAGTGTTTTCAACTCGTGTTTCTAACCTAATGCCAGGGCTCCATTAGGACAAATCGAATGTGTGAAGTATGATGCTTATCGCATTATTAACTGGTTTTCATTACATCCGTAGAGAATTATGTGGATTACAGCTCTCTAATCTTTCTCTGCTCACGTCCGTCGCTGTGCCTGTCCAAAAGGTAAATGATAAACTTCATCGGAGTAACTACCAATTCCACTTTGGCGGCAAATTAATATAACCCTGATTGTAAGTATTCCAAAATAGAGCTTCTCACTTCCTCCAATGCTACTTTCGTGACAAACACGAACTTGCACTGTCAAAATGTTATTGTAGATTATTACGGAGATCCTTGGCCGCGTAGCAGCCACTAGCTCCTTCTTTGTAAAATGTTGAAACATAGCGGTGGTCTCAAGCCCTTTGAGTTAATAAGCAAAATAGATAATTAAATGCCCTTTTTAAAAGAGAATTATTTATTTAATAAAATTATAAAATGAAAAATATCAAAAATTTCAAAAATGTAGATGTTGATGGAATCAGTTGCACATAATAACCCCGAATGAGCAAAGGTCAAATTAGGAGAAAAGCGAACTTTTTTTCATCTAGGCAGTTGTAAGGAATTAATTTAAAATGTTTAGAACAGTGCGAGGTCTTTTTGCTATGTTTGCGGAAGAAATATCATAATCGTAATTTTGTACGATATTTAATACAGGGTTATTAATGTTTCGCATATCATTATAAATTTAGTAGAAATTTTGTGAACAAATTGTCTTAAACTTGGAATCTAGAGAGCTCGTCTAATATCGTCATTACGAAAGTACCAGGGTGAATTCGTTAACATTCTGAGAGTTTTGTTCTCAAGCCTTTGAATAATTTCAAAATTTGTACGTGCAATAGAACCCAAACTGGTCTTGCATAAACTAATACTGGACGAAGATAAGAGAGATATATTAGAATTTTGAGATTAAGAGGTAAAGCTGAATTTCTATTGATTAAAGAATAGAGAAATCGAAATTGAGTATTGAATTTATTTCTAAGTTTGTAAATATGCGATCTGTAGTTAAGTTTACTATCAAGAATAATTTCTAAATACTTAGTTTCTTTAGACCAGGGGATATAATTATTATATATTTTAATATTAGAAGGGTTATAGGATTTTTTTTTTTGCAAGTGAAAAGAACTGCTTCTGTCTTGTCTAAATTAAGGGGCCTGATGGCCGAATGGCTAGCTCTCTGGCGTTCGGTACCACAGGTATCGGGTTCAAATCCCGGCTTTGCCCATGGGGTGTTGTAGTGGTTCGGAATCCACTTTCAGCCGTAGGTCCCGGTCCTAATAGGATCGTAGAGAGCTGCGGGGGCATTATTACTTCGCGTCCATGGCTTACCATCAAGTTACACGCGCCTCCTGGGTAATGCAAAGTGAGTAACATCGGTGCAGCCCTTATAGGCATCCAAAGACGTCCATGTCTGTTTGCTAGCTGCATTGGGGAAAAAAAGTCTTGTCTACATTTAATTTTATCTTCCAGTTAATGAGCCATTTTTCTAAATCAATGATATAATTTTCCTGGATAGTGCAAGTTTTTCGGCCTTGCGTTAAGATTGCAGTGTCGTCATCATGCAGACTAATTTTGATATTGTTCTTTTGTGGAATATCGTTGATAAAGATATTATAGAGGAAAGGAGCTAGAATAGAGCCCTGGGGCACACCAGCATGAATATCACGAATTGAGGAATCGGTATTCCCATTGCGACAACAAAGTGTCTGAAAGATAGTTAAAAATTACTTGAATCAAATAAGGAGAGAAATTGTAAGAAATGAGTTTGTAAATCAATTCATTAACCCAGACTCTATCAAAAGCCTTGGCCACATCAAGAAAAAATTGCAGCAGTATCATATTTCCAGGTAAATCCTACAGCAACAGTTTCTGTGAGATTGTAGAGCTGATGAGTTGTAGAAAGTTTTTCGGTAAATCCAAATTGCTGTGGGATGAGAAGGTTCTTTGATTAGACTCACTTTTAAGGAGGTTCAGGATGACATTTTCAATTAGTTTACTAATTGAAGAGAGTAAAGAAATTGGTCTGTAATTAATAGGAGAAGTAGGATCCTTTCCAGGTTTAAGAATTGGGAGAATTCTAGCTGTTTTCCAAGACTTAGGATAGTAACCAGTATGAAGAATAGAATCAGTAATTTTACATATCTCAAGTATTATTTTGAAAGAAAGTTTTTTTAAACATTTTATTAGTAATTTTATCTATGCCAGGAGTTTTGTTAATTTTCAGTGAGGAAATATAATTAATAATGAAAGATGCTTTAGTGATAGGAATTTCAGTGACTTGATAAATATTAATAAAATTAGTGATAGTGAACTCAACGAGATTTTCTGTATCATGATTATAAATGTTGTCCTCAAGAAACTGCTCCTGAAGACTGTCAGCTAAAACCTCAGCTTTTTGACTGTCAGTGGTGGCCAGTGAATTGTTAGAGACTAGGGTTCTAATATGAGAACTTTTACGTTTAAAAGTCCTGGGGCAAGACCAGAAAGAACCATCTTCACAGTTTACGGTTTATAGGTGTCTATCCCAAGTTTCATAATGCAATAGCTCTTCTCAGTAAAGTCTGCAAGTGGTTATAATTAGTCTTACTTTTGTGGATCACGAAAGATTTGCCAGGTTTTACGGGCATGATTACGGTTAGTGATTAAGGTTTTAATTTGTGAAGGAAGATAACTACGATTTTTAGTATTAATTTTTTTCGAGGCAACATTGTAAGCATCAGTAATTATTTTCGTCATAATTTCTGTAGCGTCATCAATTTCAGCAGCATTATTAAGTTTGTGAGCAGAGTAATCAAAATTAAAGTCAATTAAAGAAGAAAATTTAGTCCAACAAGTTCTAACATTGCTGTTAACAGAGGTAGTATGATAAGAAAGGTTAAATTTAATAATTACAGGATTATGATCTGAGGAAAGCTCATTAAGAGAGGAAATGGTGTTGTCGAATGACGAAAATAGTAAAGAGAAATTATATTTGTTAAAAAAGAAACGGGGTGTTTCTAGAACATCCGTTACAAAAATTCTAACAAAATTAGAATCGGAACTGTCAAACATTGAAGAAATAGATATTGATAAATTAGAAGAATTAGTTGAAATGCTAACTACTAAACATGACTCGTTGAAAGAGATAGATAACAAATTAGAACCTCTTTACGAAGTAGAAGATATTGAAACTGAAATTCAAAATACAGACGAATATGATGAAAAAGTTGCCCTGTGGAAATTTCGTGCAAATAAAAAATTCGCTTGTTAAAAAAAGAATCAAGTGAAAATGAATGTTCTGAACAAAATAAAGAAATTAAATGAGTCGAAACAAGTGGATAGTGTAAGAGTAAAATTGCCGAAATTAAATATTTCAAAATTTTATGGTGATATCTAACGTTTTGGAATAGTTTTGAATCTGCCATTCATAATAATGATTTATTAAATAAAGTAGATAAATTTAACTACCTTAAAGCACATTTAGGTGGTACTGCTTTTTAAATACTGTAGGTTTTTCTATTTCTGTTGCTACGTATGATTCGGCAATTAATTTATTAAAAGAAAGATTTGCAAGAAATGATCTATTGATACATACTCATATGAATAATATTTTAAACATAAAATCATTGAGAAATTCCAACGATATTTGTTCTTTTAGAAAATTTTATGACAAAATTTCAACAAAATTAAGAAGTTTGGAAAGTTTAGATTTGAAAACAGAACATTATTCCGCTGTTCTCTGCCCAACAATTTTAAAAGCCCTTCCTCAAGATATTCTTATCGAATATAATAAAACTGAGAATGAAAATGCTTATAATAATATCGAAGAACTACTGAAGTTTTTAGCTTTGACCTTGAGATCGAGAGAACGCGCAGCCATGATGAGCAATAATTTCGTCAACACTTCTGATTTTCGACCTCGGCCCTTTTCGCCTCTCGATCAAGTAAGCGACCGCGGCTGAAGAAGTAATAAATTAGGTTGCAAAAGAATTCCTTCGGCAGCAGAATTAGTTTCGACTAATGTTAAAGAAAGAAATAAAAAATACAATAAATTTCGTTTTTTGTGAGTCATCGGATCATCCTAGTTCTACTTTGTAATACGCGATAAATTTGTCTATTGAAGAAAGAAAAATATTTTGATGAAAAAAAGAGCTTGTTTTAAATGTCTTGAAATTAAAAACATATTTCTCGATTTTGTAAGAGTGATATAATTTGTTCCCACTGTTCAGAAAACATTCTTCGATCATGTGCTTTTCAAAATATAAATAGTAACAAATTAATAAAAATGAATGTTCAGAAACTACTGTTCTCACCAATCAGTCATCTTTGAATGAAATTTATTTGCAAACATTAGTAGTTCGAATCCAGAATAAAAACTTAGAACATTATATTCGTTTAATTATTGATACCGGATCACAAAGAAGTTATATATCAAAATTTGCTGCTGTAAATATGGGTCTTGATATAAAAGGAGAAGAATTTATTACTCATGGGCTATTTGGAGGAACAGAAATCACTGAACGCCATAATCGTTATACGATACAATTAAGTAGTTTAGATAAAATGAATAATATTAAAATAGAAGTAATGGATCAAAACAAAATTTGTACATCAATTCCAAAAATTAGAAGTTCAGACTGTATAAAAAGATTTAAAAGATAAAAGAATATTTTTGAGTGACATTTCGCCTAAAAGCAAAATTTGCTTACATGAACAAAATACTAATGAGATTCATGTTTTATTGGGAGCAGATGTTGCAGGAAAGTTATTTACAGGAAAAGTGGAACATCTTCCATGTGGATTAGTAGCTGTTCAGACAATTCTGGGGTGGAACAGTAATGGGAAAAATTTCTGATGCTTAGTTAGATAGTTCTCTTCTTGTTCTGTTACACATAAAAGATGCTAAAATTACAGACTTATGGAACTTAGATTCGTTGGGTATTTTAGATCCTAGCGAATAGCAATCGAAAAAAGAAATGCAGAAATTAGTTTGGGAACATTTCGAATCAACAGTTAGCAGAGAAAATGACGGAAGATATATAGTATCTCTTCCTTGGATAGATAGATGTCCTTCAATTCCTGATAATAAATATTTGGCCCAGAAACGTTTAAAAATACTGTTAAAAATTTGAATGCAAACAACTGTTTAGTAGAATATGAACAAGTGTTTAAAGAATGGGAAGAAGAAGGTGTTATCGAAGAAATAGTACCTGATCCAAATTGTTATGAAGTCTCAAGTGTACACTATTTGCCGCATCGAGCTGTCATAAAAGAAAATTCTACTACCAAAATAAGACCATTTTTTGATGGTTCAGTTCGTGTTAATAACTCAGTTTCTTTGAATGATTGTATTGAAAAAGGACCCAATCTCATTGAACTGATTCCAGCTGACCTTCCCTCACGAGGTTGCAATGCCGAAGAATTAATGAAATCTCAATGGTGGGAGGGACCTAGTTGGCTCTATCAATCTTTTGAAAATGGCCTACTTCTGAAGTGTTTCCTGATTTAGAAGTTGTTAATTCGGAAAAAGAAAAGTTGTTATATCTGCATCTAACATCGAAACTGAAACTTTTGAATATTTTTTAAGAATTTCGTCTTACAAAAGATCGTAAGAATTATGGGGTGGGGGATACTTCGTTTCATCAACAATATTAGGAAAAGGGTAAATGAAAGAACTTTTTGTAACTTAAATGTTGAAGAATGTGATAAAGCCGAGAAAATAATTTTAAGAAAAGTTCAAAGAGAATATTTTGAGAAAAACAGAAATCTTTCAATGCAGACCCATTTAGATCCAGATGGTCTCCTTAGAGTAAAAACAAGAATTATACAATGAAAAGATCAAGAAAGTTTTCGATATCCAATTTTGCTACCATCAAAGCATCATATAGTAGACAAATTGATATTTGACAAGCATGTTGAACTTTGCCATGCAGGTATACAAGTCTTGATGTCTACGTTATGAGAAGAATATTGGATTATAAAAAGCAGAAAGACTATTCGTCAAGTCATTAGAAACTGTCTCCGATGCAAAAGATTTTCCATACATCCTCTGCAATCTATTAGTGCTCCACACCCCGAAGATAGAATAAGAGAAGCTCAAGTATTCGGAGTCATTGGTGTAGATCTGTGTGGACCATTGTTTTTGAAAGACAACAAAAAGTGTTGGATTGTCTTATTTACTTGTGCTATTTTTCTTGCTGTTCATTTAGAACTTGTAAGTTTTTTTCTACAGATGGCTTCATATTAGCTTTAAGAAGATTTATCTCTCGTAGAGGAAGACCTTGTACAATATATTCTGATAATGATACAAATTTAGTTGGTACATCTAATGAACTGAAATCTGTTAATTGGGAAAAAATAGAAGAATTTGCTGCCATTAAGAAGATTAATTGGAAATTAAATCCGCCATCAGCCCCATGGTGGGGTGGATTTTGGGAAAGACTTATTGGTATGTTAAAAGGAATAATGAGAAAAATCTTGGGTAAAAGCTAGTCTGCATTATGAAGAAATGTATACTGTTATATGCGAAGCAGAAAGCATAATTAATTCAAGACCATTAACATATCTGTCTGAAGACATAGAAGATCTTATTGCACTTACACCAGCAATGTTCATTCAAGAAATAAAAGAAGTTGGAATGCCGGATTTAGATCAGATGGATTCTAAAAGAATGAATAAACGATTTATGTATAGACAAAGACTTTGTGAAGATCTCAGAAGGCGATTTCGAAATGAATACCTTGGTCAACTAAAAGAATTTTCCAAACTCCAGGAAGAAGCAAAAATTAAGGAAGGTGATATCGTCTTGATTGGGGATAGCAACATGAAAAGACTAAATTGGCCTTTAGCAAAAGTAGTGAAACTTTTTCCTGGTAAAGACAATAAAGTTCGAGTTGTTGAATTGAAAACCAAGAATGGGTGTTTCATAAGACCTATACAGCGCTTACATTCCTTAGAAATTAGAAAAGATGAAAGGTGTACCTTGCAGAGTAGGACTCCACTATCTGACTCCTTCCGCAACAAGTGCCCCGGCACTGATGATTCCACATCAGATCCAGTGACTGTCATCGAATCCAGTGATTATCCTCAATCTATTGACTGTCAACCATATGACAGGTGTGATAATAGTGATACTTATCAGACATCCCGTTGTGGAAGAATCCTGAGATCTCCTAAGCGATTGGACTTATGATTTTGAGTTTCATTATTCTCTTGAAACTCAAAGGTGGGAGAATGTCGAAAATGATGTCAAACTAAAACTTTTGATTTGTTTGTCACGTGAACACTTTTCCTCTCTTAACTGTAACCAACCGTACTTCGGTTTAAGAACTTTTTCGCTTTGAACTTTGGTACTTCCTTGTTAGCGCGTAGTAGCCGCCGCTAAGATGCGGTTTCTCTGTCATGTATGTCTAAAAGTATTGTAAAAAGAATATTGGAATTAATTGTCTACATCCGGCCCCTTTTTATATCTCACTCTTAATATTCCTGGGAACTGGAAAGGTAAGAGAAATTTTGTATGAACCTTTCTAGTTTTATTTTGGAAGATTGTTTTGGTGAGGTAAAAGGTGTAGTTAAAATGAAAATTTTTCGTGACTGCAAGGTCAATAGTAGAGGCAGAATAATTACTAAATCTTGTAAGAGAGTTAGGAGCTAGAATATCAAAATCAGAGCTATGAGCATAAGCAGCTAATTGTCTACCAGTATTATTTCTATTATAACAACCCCACTTTCTAGTGTACTGGCTATCATTAAAATCACCAGCCAAAATGGTGCTACTATATAGGAAAAAAGTACATTTAGATCATGAATGAAATTAGAGGAAGCCACATTATTTGGAACATAAACAGATGCAATAGTCAAAGACGGAAAATTGAGAGATACAACAGTAGTTTTAATTGCATGGAGGAGAATTGAGAGGAACATGAGTGTGTGGAATACTATTCTTTATTAAAATACCAGTGCCACCAGAGACAGGATTTTGTGGTCCGTCATTGCGATAGAAAATGTAACCAGAAAAAATTAGGAGAATGATCAGATTTTAAAAGCGTTTCCTGTCCGAGTTGGATAAGACCATCAAGACCCTTCAGATTAGTAAATGCATAGAGTAGAAATTCTCGCATCAGATAGATAGCTTTTTAAAAATTTGGATATCATCAACACTTATTAATGAGTTCAATCGGCTTTTTAGGATTGAAGATTTGATTTTTTAGATTGAAGATTATAACCAAGGGTTATTAGTAGTTTGTGGATGAAAATTTTTGAGTGCTGCAGCAAAAACTTAAATTAGCTGAAACCTGTCTGGTAGAATTAATTTTTGGACGAGTTGCTTGTCTATTGAATTTACATTTATTTTTGGGAATTTTTTACAACACCTCCATGCGGCAAGATGCCCTTTTTCTCCACAGTTAATGCAGGTAGGTACTTCAATCTTTTCTTTGATGTTACATTCTTTTTATGTGAATGTTCAAGGTCACATTTTAAACAACGTGCTTTAAAACCACAATTTCTTGAGTTGTGGTGAAAAAGTTGCATTTAAAGCACTGTAGTGCTATGGGTTTTTTATTGTATTTTTCAATAATAACCGTAAGGTAAAAGAAGTCTATTGAGTTTAAATATCTCATTATTTTTCTCATTTTCAGCAAGTAGATAGAGACAGATGTTATAGATCAGGAATGGGCAAACTTTTTTCGGTCGCGGGCCAAAAAATCGAAAAAAGAAAAGTTTGGCCAGCCAAGATAATTTTTTTTTTTAAAAATTTTAAAAACAATATACAAGTATTACAATTTAAATATGTTAATGAGATGAATGAAATGGCGATTTCATTTTTAAAAATTCCTAATATTGAAGTTCGAAGTGAGATGCACTGATTCTAAGGAATGAGGCTAAATGCCTAAATAATGCTTTCTAAGGTTCACAGATGAAAACACTTGTTCACATCTTATTGTAGATTATTACGGAGATCCTTGGCCGCGTAGCGGCCACTAGCTCCTTCATTGTAAAATGTTGAAACATAGCCGTGGTCTCATGCCCTTTGAGTTAATAAGCAAAATAGATAATTAAATGCCCTTTTTTTTTTTTAAAAGAATTATTTATTTAATAAAATTATAAAATGAAAAATAACAAAAATTTCAAAAATTTAAATGTTGATGAAATCAGTTGCATGTAATAAAACAGAATGAGCAAAGGTCAAATCAGGAGAAAAATAGCTTAGGAGAAAAGCGAACTTTTTTCATCTATTCAGTTGTAAGGAATTAATTAAAAATATTTAGAACAGTGCGAGGTCTTTTGCTAACATTTTTTCACATATATATGATGAAGAAACATAGCACTGATTTTCTGGCCGTGAGATATTAAATTTTAGAAACTTACTTTTGTTAACGATTTGTAAAACGCTAACTTTGGCATATTTAGAAACAACTGCTTGAGATGATTGTTAGATTGCAACTCAATTAATTCAACCCCAAATCTGACCTCACTGCTTCACAATTTACGTTGAAAGGCATGGTAAAAATATCCAATTTTGTTTGAATGGCACTGAAATCTTGAAATCTGCATTCCAACTCAAAATGCAGCTTTCTAGCCATCTTCATAATTCTTAAGCTTCTCTTCATTTACTGAGGGTATTGAATTTAACCTCGGGAAATGAGAAAAATAATAATTTTTTAATAAAAAAATATTTAATCAAAGTAGAAAAGGAGATGCATGTATAATATATAAATATTTCTTTTAATTTGCGTCGGACCAGCAAATTAAAATTCTATCCGCGGGCCGGATAGAACCTCCCGCCGGGCCGGAGTTGGCCCGCGGGCCGTAGTTTGCCCATCCCTGTTATAGATAGAAGACGGGACGGGTAAAAATGATTAAAAACTAATTATGAAATTATAAAGTAACTCGACTTTTATATCTTTCGAGAAATAATATATATATATTCTGTGAACATTTCAAAAATTTAACAAAAAAGATAAACGAGATATTTTTGAAACCTTTTAATCATGAATACAAGTGGGACGAGCTGCATTGAAGTGGATTACTTATTCACTTTTTCTCGTGATTTCTCTTTCTCTCCCACAATTCCATGCATTTTATATTGGAAAAACAAACGTTATTTACTTCTGCTATTAATATAGTTTGGTACAATTCGCAGCATTTTTTTTTATTTTACTTATTAATTCAATAAATAATTAATAAATGTATTTTATTAGTTTGTAGTATTTGATTGCTGAAAATACTGATTAATTTAGGAATTATTAAGATAGTAATTTATCTAAAAATACGTTGTTGTTTGCTTTCACTCAGCGTTGCAAAAATATTTATTGGTTTTAATTATTTTCTCTTTTTTTTAACAGTCTAAACTTCTATAAGCATATCTGTAAACTTTTTATAATAAATAATATTTATTTAATTAATTTTCTTTTTCGGAAATATTATAGCATTGTTGAGGTATATAATGAAGTTTGTGTGTTGCTAAAAATTTACTTCCATATTCAGTCTTCTTTCTACACTCATGTCCATAAATTAAGGATAATTCAGAATCACACAGAAATTGAACTCTAAAATAAAAATTTCACCTATAGAATTATCACACACATCTTGAAGAATATGCAAATTACAGGAAACCACCAGATGGCGCGGATAGTACGTCACAATGACGAGAGTGTAAGAGAGAGGTATATAAGGAATGGTGGCAAAGAAGTAAAATTGATCACAAGCGCTTTAAAAGCCTTTCAGTGAAATAACCGCATAGTTATGGCACAAAGGAAGCATTTGGGTGATTTTTTACGTGATAGAATTATCGGACGACTGGAATGTGGACGTACCCAGCTGGAAGTATCCGAGGAACTTAGAATCGCCCAGAGTGTCATCTCCAGGCTTTGGCAACGATTCCAAGATGATGGTAATGTGAGTAGATGTTACAGCACAGGTCGCCCCCGAGTTACAACGCCGAATGAGGACCGGTATTTAGCAGTTACTGCCAAAAGAAACAGACGGAGCACAGCATCAGACCTGTCTCGTCAGCTCTCTTCGGCTACCGGTACGACAGTTTCAAGGCAGACCGTGTACAGACGCTCAGGGCACATTGGTCTATATGCTCGTAGGCCTGTCAGATGTGTTCCACTTACCGCAACTCACTGTCGCCTGCGATTAACCTGGAGTAGAGAGCTTGCACCGCAACAGTGGTCTGGTGTGATGTTTTTCGACGAGTCCAGGTTTAGTTTGCAGTCTGATTCTCGCCGGACTTTCATATGGAGAGCGCCAGGTACCAGTTACCACCAAAAGAACACCAATGAACGACACCGCTACGGTGGTGCAGGATGGCTCGTTTGGGGAGGAATTATTCTTGGTTCTAGAATTGACCTGTATGTTCAGAGTGTAACGATGACAGGCCACATCTATCGGGATGTCATTCTGGAACAACATGTACGTTTGTTTCGGGGCGCCATGGGTGCTGAATTTTGGTTTATGGATGACAACGCCCGTCCTCACCGTGCAAACATTGTAGACGAATGCCTTCAATTGAAGGATATCACCCGTATGGATTGGCCAGCATACTCACCGGACTTGAATCCAATAGAGCATGTGTGGGATATGCTTGGCCGACGAATTGCAGCCCGTCGACCCCCTCCCACCTGTCAACCGGAACTTCGGAGGGCATTGCTTGATGAGTGGTGTAATATTCCCCAAGATCAGATTGATAATTTGATACTCAACATGCCCAGGCGTTGTAAGGCCTGTATTGCATCGTCCGGGAGACATACTCCATATTAACTATCATACTAACCTTGTTATACTGTTTTTTGTGAATAGGTTCTTTTTTGAAATTTGCTCCAGGGAGTAAAAATCGCAATTTTTATTAATTATGTCAAACATATAGCATCTTTTTTGCTCTTTACCTTATGTTTAATAAATAGACTTTATAAAATAAGTGAAATTTGTTTTGCTTCTGTCTCTTTCTTTGCCTGAACTTCATTATCCTTAATTTATGGACATGAGTGTAAAAGTTTGAAAGTTCAGTGTGAGCCAGAGCATTCTATAAAACTCATTTTCTATAGTAGGTGTAATAATGTCAAAATTAAATATACTTGATAATGGTGTAGATTAATCCATGCTACTTTAATAACATTAAATTTAATAAAATTACAAAATACTAAAATAATACAAGCGTGTTGCACTTAAAACAGCAACGAGTGATGCTTACAGTTCGACTGCCGCGTTCCAACTGCTGCGGAGAGTTTTGCTGTTTCCCACCTGCTATATTCCTCCGCGTAACGACGTATCACACAGCACTTTTATATGCATACGCTTTGGTGGTGGGATAGCTACAGTAGGTTCCTCAATAATTACAAGACTATCAATTGTACTCCCTATAAATAGAATCAGTCCATCGGCTTTATATTATCATTTACATCTTATTTTTATTTACTTATATTTGAATATTCTAAAATTAAGAAGAATATATTTACTTGAAAAATATGGTCAGCAATTTTTTTTATTAATTAAATATTTTCTTTATATAATTAAACCTCTTTCTTCATATGAGTCTCCCAAAAAAATGTTTTTCAAAATATTTTATTGATACAAATATAATTGAGAATTATTATTTAAATTCATTTTTATATATTATTTATATTTTTTAACCCTTTTTATATATTTTATTACAGATGGCTGAATAACATATAATTTATATTGCTATTTATATATTAATAATGATGAACATTATTCTGTATATTAATGACCATGTTTATTTTTAAATTGTATGTATTTATAATATTTGATATTCTCTTATATATTCAGAATATATTTTTATCATTATTGTTTGTATATTACTACGTTATGTGTATTAACATGTTATTCGTATCACAAAAGTAAGTATGGAAGGAAAAAAAGAAAATTTTTAGAAACCTCTTTCGCAAAAATAAGTTCTAGCGATTGTAAGATAACCTTTTGTTTCTGTCATTGGTGCTTGCTTTTTTTTTTGTTAATGAGTTCATTATATTTTTTGGCCACTTCAAGGAGACTCCTTTAGAATCATTTTAATTTTTAGTCTTTTGTGAGTTTTCTCCCATACGACACTCAAATTCGGAGTAGTTTCCTCTAAAAGTCTTTTTTCTCATCACCAGTCGATGGGCTGTTCGTGGTATACGTAAGTAAAACATGAGGTTCGCCAATGTTAAAGAGAAAAATCCTCCTGACTTATCGTATGAATATGTATATATACAGAAAAAAAACACACTAACTTACATAGCATAATATATGTTATACCTATTTATATTATTAATAAAGAGAAGAATTAATAAATCATTTAGAGAATTTTCCCTTTTAATCGATTATCTCCGAAACAATTTTATGAACTTAAGTTGATTTAATACAAACCCTTCGGGAATCACTATTCATTTAAGATAATATATAATGGAAAATTACTTTGACGTTATTTTGTTGTATGTAATTTTGAATAAATGTTTTTTTTTTTTTTTTTAACTACATAGATTAGAATAATAGATTTGTGTTTTTAATAGCTTAAAAACTATAACACGCCCGATGCCCCCTCCTCTTGGAATACGTTATATACAAGGTGTTCTTGGAACTCCGCGTACTAACTTGAGGGAAAACAGAGAACATAAATAAAAATCAGAATCAAATAGGGAAGCATGGCCTGGAACCCCAAGGATACAAAAAAAAAAAAAAAAAAAAAAACAGCGTATAACGTTTTATTACACACACATAAAATAGTGCAATAATTGGCATAAACGTAAGACATAGACATAGGCGTTACCGAATTTTCAAATATATCTAACGTTTTCCGAATCATAACAGCAGCTATGGTGATTCGCGTCACCAAAATAATGTCAAAATTTTTCGAGTATTTCGTAAACAATATTCTTGTAGGCTCCTCAGAAAAAAAAATCAGTAAATATATAACATGATCAAAGGTGCCATCAAGCCAAGTCATTTTTATTCCTATATGCTCGGTTCAAAAGTTCATATACACACATTGCTTAAAGAAACGAAGCCCATCGTGTTGAAACCACAACAAGCAACGTATATGGTTGGGAATTGTCTTAAGCACGTCTAAAAGAACCTCATTAAGAAAGGTGAGGTACTTATGGCAGTCCATCCGGAGTGATACGAAATATGGGCCGACTAAAGAGTCAGCCACGCTACATTCCTGATATAAAAGAACGTCGAATAGAATGTGGTCGAGCGACGCATCTGCTGTATAACATCCCTTCCTATACAAAAGACCCCTCACCTGTGAAAAGAAAATAACTTGGAGATCGCTGGTCAGCATTTGTTCTTGAAAATATGATATGATGAGAATTATATGAAATAATTAGAGATTTTAAAGATGAAAAGAATGCGCCATACAGTTGTTGGAAATGTCACTGTTGCAAAATGAATTACCTGTTTACTGGAGTTTGTATTATATAGGTTTCTCTTTCAGTATAGGTATTCATATTGCCATCCAGTATTCCACATTAATACCGTTAAGTTGTTATCGTATATTGCACTTTGGTACTGAGAATTCAAAAATATAAAATTATTGCGACGTCGACGTGAACTTTTTGTTCTCACGTTCGGAATTTCAAGTCAACATTTAGAAATAAAGGGAAACTTATATTAGCATGATAATTTATTTCCACAACAACTCGCGCATTTCTTCTCAAGTTCAGAATTTTAAGTCATATAAAAATTTAAATGATATGTATAATAATGTGACAATCTATTTCCGACATCGACTCGAGCATTTGTTCACAAGTTCGGAAATTTTATGTCCTATGAAAATTTGAATGATATATATAATAATGTGACAATCTATTTCCGACATCGACTTGAGCTTTGTTCACAAGTTCGGATTTTGTTTTGTTCTCAAAGTTTTAAATACATAGAATTGTAATAAAATCATCACATTATTCCATGAGATGGGGCTGATTTTGCAACCTGAAGAATCACTACCCACAATAATTAAAAATATCAATCACAATAATTATTATGTGCAGTGCTTCTTCAGACCTCCACAAGGTGGAGCTATCAGATCTTTATTTACAAAAATACTATAAGAAATAAAAACAAAACATTCAGATTAGCAGAAACATATTAAGTACGCATGCTAATGCTTGGAAAATATAAAATAGATATTATATGCTATACAGAACAATATAAAAATACAGAATATTTATCAAAATTTGTTTCTATTAGATTGTGTCCATACGATAAAGAATTAATACCATCATCTGCTAAACACTTTTTATCATAAAATGCAGACAGTACTGTTTTATTTTGAATTATAGTATACAGTTCATATTTTTTGGATATGATAGAGCATTTTTCTTTTCTTAAAAAGATTCTCCTTGTAAAATATTTTTATAATTTTGTAAAGTTACATTTTGGAGAACAGATTTTTAATTCCTTTTGCTGTCTTTTTACAAGATGAACCAAAAGAATAAGCATACATTTTTGATTTCAAGCCTACGAATTCTTTTATTGATTAAATTGCTTCGCTTTTAAATAGCCTGGTTTACCTTTATTGGAATCGTCATCTAAAAAATGATTTTTTAGGATAATCGCTAAAGTCAAATATATCATTAAAATTCGTTTTCATGTCAAAAAATATATCATCCATTAATATATAATGAATCCGTATCCATGTAAAGAAGTTCGCTACGATTTCCATATAATTTTTAAAAATTATGATAATACAATATATACCAGGGGGCCGGATTTAGATGAAAAGAGGCCCTAGGCTATTCCACTTATGAGGCCCTTTCACCTTCCATTTTTAAGTTTGTAAATTACATTAGAAATAATAAAAAGCATCAGTACTGTGATATACACTGAAGTGACAAAAGTCATGGGATACCTCTAATATCGTGTCGGCCCTCCTTTCGCCCGGCGAAGTGCAGCAACTCGACGTGGCATGGACTCAACAAGTCGTTGGAAGTCTTCTGCAGGAATATTGAGCCATGCTGTCTCGATTGACGTCCATAATTGTGAAAGCGTTGATGGTGCAGGATTTTGGGCACGAACAGACCTCTCGATGATGTCCCATAAATGCTCGATGGATTCACGTCGGGCGATCTAGGTGGCCAGATCATTCGTTGGAATTGTCCAGAATGTTCTTCAAACCAATCGCGAACAGTTGTGGCCCGATGACATGGCGCATTGTCATCCATAAAAATCCCATCGTTGTTTGGGTACATGAAGTCCATGAATGGCTGCAAGTGATCTCCAAGTAGCTGAACATAAGCATTTCCAGTCAATGTTCGGTCCAGTCGCACCAGAGGACTAAGTCCATGCCATGAAAACAGCCCACACCATTACGGAGCCACCACCAGCTTGAACAGTGCCTTTGCTGACAGTTTGGATCCATGGCTTCGTGGGGTCTGTGCCACACTCGAACCCTACCATCAGCTCTTACCAACTGAAATCGTGACTCATCGGACCAGGCCACGGTTTTCCATTCATCTAGGGACCAACCGATATGATCACGTGCCCACGAGTCGCTGCAAGCGATGTCGTTCTGTCAGTAAAAGGCACTCGAGTCGGTCTTCTGCTGGAATAGCCCAAGAAAGCCAAATTTCTCCGCACACTTCTAACAGACAAGTCCCTTGTACGTCCCACATTGATTTCTGCGGTTATTTGACGCAGTGTTGTTTGTCTGTTAGAATTTACGACTCTTTGCAGACGTTGTTAAGTGCAGGCGGTCGACCACTGCGCTGTCCATAGTGGGATGTTATGCCTGAAATGTCATACTCTCGGCACACTCTTCACAGTGGATCTGGGAATGTTGAATTCCCTAACGATTTCGAAATGGCATGACCCATGCGTCTAGCTCCAACTAACATTCCGCGTTCAAAAGTCTGTTAATTCCCGTCGTGCGGTCATCATCACGTCAAAACCTCTTCACATGAATAACTTGAACAGAAATGAAAGCTCTGCGAAAAGCACTGCGCATTTATACCTGTTCTACGCGATGCTTACTGCCATCTGAAAATTTGCATATTGCTATCCCATGACTTTTGTCACTTCAGTGTATATCAATATGTTAAATGAAACATGTTGGTTGGTACTAATCTTTATAAAAAATGTGGCACGGATAATAAAAAAAAGCCGAGATCACTTATTTGGCTTTTAACATATTGTTGTCCTAAAAACAAATTCCCCACGCCTTTCTGACTCAAACCAAATATAATCGTTCACGTTTGTCAAGAGTTCAATTCTACTTTTGTGAATTTTAAATCTGCATTCCAAGTTAATTTCAGCACTAGTTACAAAATGTATGGGGTCTAGTTCATAATACCGCATTGATATTCATCTAAATGATGTAAAAGACTTCTGCAAGCATAATTGTATTTAAGTTTTGATATAATTCTAAACAATCTGCTAAAGTTTTACATTTAAATGTTTTGTATACCAATAAAAAAAAGCATGAGCATAACCTTTTTTAGCTAATTGGATTATTAGTTAAAATATTAAAAAAACGTTCTCGAGAGGGAATTGCATTTTTTTTTAATTTTTATATTGAATCAAAATAAGAATATGGAAAAATGCCTTTTTGTTTTAACAAATCTTTACATTTCTGATGTCCAAAAACTTTTCGAAGATTTGAAACTTGTGACTACAAATTAAACAATTTAAAAACAATAAAAGAATTTTTATACATTAATCACTTAACAATGAATAGTTATCAAACCTTTTAAAATGGATAATTTACACATGAAAATTATAATTTACAAAAAAAAAGCAATTCTTTTACAAAAATATGTTGTCAAACTGAAACGTTTTTTATCCTTAACTCATTAAAAATAAAACCACAGATGACATTAATATATAAAATGCAGTAGTTTTATTTTATTTTGTGATTCAACATAAAATCACTTTCTTCTTCCTCCTCCTCTTCATCAACAAATGTAAATTCTTTAAAAAAACTTTTTGCTGTAAAATGAAATATCGATTCTTCATATTCAGGCCATGAAGAAAACTGATTAAAAAGTTTCAAAAGTTGCTCAGGACTAAGGTATCCAAATCTTACAAATGCATTCATACCTTCTTCAATGAGCCTTGTACCACATAAAGGAACATATTTTCTGAAAGATAAGTTTAATGTTTGTGTTATTTTTAAACTTTTCATAACGTTATTAAATCTTGAAAATGTATTAAACAACATTAAACAAACACTTTAAAACACAAAATTTTGATTTGAATCTTCAAAATATATTCTCCTCTTTTAATATTAAATTAGATTTCAAAGAATTATTTTCTAAATATTAAAACTAAATGATGAACAACTGATATTTTAAGGATTTTATTTAATGTTGATTAATTAAATAAATAATTTGTTTTATAATTTATTCATTCGCATTTTGGATATATTCCTTTTATAAAATATTGATTTTCAGTTAAGTCTAATTTCTATATAAGTTAATATGCCTAGCCTAAAATCTTAATTTAAAAAAAAGTCTATAATTTAGTGGTTTTCCTATTTTTAGTAGATAAAAAGCATATTTTTAAGGCTTACATTGAATATATTAAAGAAAATTTGCTTAAACCTACATTATAAATACCTCTTAAATTTACAAGGTTTTTGAAAGTAAAGCATATATTTAAAACCTTATGATATAAAGAAAATCTCTTTCAGAATTTTAATTTTACAACTTTTTTTTTTATAATCTATTATACTGCTTGACCAGAGAATTTTAATTTATATTACTAATTTTTAAGAATATAAAATGTTGTATATTATATTATAATATGAAAATAGAGGCAAATTGCAAATTGGATAATCATAAAATAAATTAAGAGTTTATTTTTTAGAACCAAAATCAATATAGTACTCATGAATTAGTTCATATTCTCTTTAAAATAAGGGAACAACTATTTAAATAGTAAAAACCTTAAATTAACAAGATTTTATGCTTTGCAAAAATTAACAACTTCAAGCATAATCATATTTATGGTTTATTATTTTTTATTTTTTAAAAATGCATAAATTTTTTAATATATACTTACTCTAGAACAGGAATCACAAAATCAGTTCTTCTAAAAAAATGATGCCAAATGAAGTAATAGAAATCTTGAAGTCTATTATTATTCACAAGTGAAGAAAATAAATCAGATCTTGGTGTTAGTTTCACCAAATAAAAAGAATTTTCTTCATTCTAAAATAAGAAATGAACTATTACGAATTTAAATGAACTGTTTTGGTTAATAAAAAAAATATGATGATAAACATCGTGTACATAGTAAATTCTGTTTTTCTTAACTTTTAATATACTTGACATTTTAACACTTCTAAAAAAAGACAATTTACTCTTATTGATTTAAAAGGAATGTAACATTGATAATTTAACAAAAAATATATTTATTGTTAGAATATATATATTTATACAGATATGTAGTAAAAAAGTATATATATAGTAGAAATAACAACAACTGTAATTTTTTCTAATGTGAAATGCATATATTCAATTTTTAAGCATTAATACTAATCATATTACTGATACAGAAATAAACCTACTAAATAAAAAAAAGCATGTCTTTCTCAAAAATTAAAAACAAAGAAGCAAACTAAATCATAAAAGTGACTAAATGAAATTATATCATTCTGATTTCATTTTTAATACAACTAAAAAATAATATCACTCTTAAAATATTTCAGTTTTAAAAGTAAATAATAAAGTTTTTAAAGTGAAATTTTTAAAAATCATAGAGACATTTTATGATAGACACACATCAATCATTTTGAATTTACATTGCATCACTATCTATCAATGATTCCTATTTAAAAAATAATTTTTATAAAGTGTGATAATTAACTTATTTCATAAAAGTTACATTTAACTGAAAAGTGGGCTCAATAAAATTATTCATCCACTCTTTCCATACTTAACAATTTTTAAAGAAAGAATATGCTTTAGTTGCTTACATAAATATATATTTAAATCTGCTTCAGTATAAATTTGACTTTGAATTCAAATATGTAAAAAAATATATATATTTTATATTTATATATAAGTTAAAAAAATTATTTCTGCATGAAAGAAAAGACATTTTTGTTGTTGAAATAAACAAATATTTTGTTTGCTTTTCATATTCCATGTGCTTTTTGAATGCCTCATCAAATCAGATTTGCAAAATTTCATAAAATGATGTTTGCAAAGGGGAGGAAAACCATTCTTAAGAACAGGGGTCTCCAAACTACGGCCCGCGGGCCAAATCCGGCCTGCCAGTGTCATCAATCCGGCCCACGACAGCGAATAGCTTATTGTTGCTGTAATAAGTTGAATAAAAAAATACAGAATGATAATAACTCGGTTTTATTGACTTGCTAGGTAAAGCTTAATGACAAGCATATACGCATAAAATTTAACTTCCGCATTACAACTAACAAATAATTGAAATGAATCCCACTAACATTGTAAACTATTGAACATCCAGCGGTTACCCTCGGTAGTTATGTTGGGGTAAAGAGTATCGCATATGTATGTCGTATATCGTTGTTTGGAATGTATATATCCTGAATCAAACATATGTTTTTTATCCTGAAAATCCCCGGAAAGAAATAGTCTAGAAATTATAGATAATGGCAGAAAAATTAAAACGGTTTTGGCCCTTGGTATTTACTGGAGTAAACAGTATGGCCCTAAGGCTGGAAAGTTTGGAGACCCCTGTTGTCCCACCCCCTGTAAGAAGAAATAAATAAATTTAGGGAGCTGAAAATCTTTCTTAATGCTGGTATTTCAATTCTTTCAGTTACTCAATAATTGTCAATTTCTGAATGCTTATGTTAAAATTTTCATAAGAAATCACAATAATAAATCATTCTTCACTGTGTATTAGATTGCATTATATATCACAATTGCAATTAAAATAAAAAAAAAAAATAAAATGAATAAAATTTTTAAAAAGTTTGTTTTAACTCGCATGACGCACAAAGTTGTAAGAAATACACCATATTATACATATACAATGTGGCAATAGGATTTTTTTTTCATTTATGCTTTAAGACATTTTATGCCAAAAATATTTTCAGAAGATTAGAAAAATTATTACACATGATTTTGAAAAAAAGTTAAAAGAAATTATAAAAAAGAAACATTTAAAATTCTTTTATTTTGACTTAAATAAATAAATATATTTGTTTTAAAATCAGCTCATTTATTTGAATAAATTGTAGAAATCAAGTTCAAATAAATCATTCATCATTGTGTATTAGATTGGTATTAATTGAATTAAAAAATAAACAAAATCAGTAATAAATACCAATAATAATTATAAATAATATATATATCAATAAAAATACTAAATTTATTTGATGTACTTACCTTATATAAAAATTTAATATCAAAAAACACTTTGTACAGAACAGTTGACCAGCGATACATTTTAAAATTACTTTTCGGTTCAGCAAACATAGACTAGAAAAGAAAAATATATAACTTAATCATATTTGTCATACAGTCACTTGATTTTGTTTGATATTAACTTGGGCTAATTAAGCTAATTGAGAGTAACAAAATAAATAAAGGTAAAATAAAATTTTAAAATATAAAAATCAATACATTCTACATATTTGTGTATTATATGAAATACATAAATAAATAATTTGAACAACTTGTAATCTTTATACTTGCTCAGAGTTGATTATTAATTATTTGTTATTTTGTTTCACAATTTTTTTATTTTTAATCTTTTCTCAGAAATTGGCATAAATTTGCATGCTATGTTGTTAAGGTCAAAAAATATATTTACCTTCCCTAATCAACAATTCTTATTGAGCAATATTATTTTTAAAAGAAATGCTAGTCCATTTCTCTTCACTGAATTTCATCTATTATCACCGAGTAAGCAATCACCCCCTTCAGTGGAGCATTTTTTTGTAAATAATTTTTACTAATTTTACTGACCAAAGAAATTATACATATTTTAAAACCTGTAATTACTTTAGCAATTAAAATAGCTTTACTTAATTAATTTTAACAAATTCTGATATTTTTTTATCTAGGATAAATAAAGCAATTCTAAACACAAATAAATAAATGAATATCTAAAAAAAAAAAACATTTACAAATATTATCCTAATTTAAATTTAGTTCAATAATATTAAAAATTTAATTCAATAAAAATATTTAACTAGAAATTCGAAATAGAACCAAAACATCCAGTAATAATTAACATTAATTTTTTTTTAATTTGGAATCTTTATATAAAATTTTGTCAAACCATTGTTTTCTAAATTACATATTAGATTTTAATACAATTTCGAATAATGAAGATCAACCAAAAATTACTCTTAAGATCTTATAATAATTTCATGAGAACTGATTTAAAACTGAACTAATTTCATAATGACAACAATATTTCTACAGGAAAAGCACTGAATGAAAAATGAGGTTTGAAAATAACTAACTCTCTACTAGCTTTGAATTGATTTTGATATCCAATAAACTGTAGTTTTTGTAAAGGTTTGAAGACATGCAAGAAATTTTTGTTAAATTAGGGAATGCAAACCCAGTTTATAAATAAATTACATTTAAAAGAAAATAACTTCTGAAGAATTGAGTCTTGAACAAACTAAATATTTTGTTTTACTTTTCGTGGAATAATTCAAACTGATTTTAAAATAAAGTATTAATTAATATGAAAATTTTAATTTTATAAATTAATTCTCAGAGATAATTTTTTTATTATTTATAGAATCTAAATATCAATTTTTATATGAAATAATCTGCACATACTTTAAAAATATACAATGATTTAAAACTGCTTTTCAATTATTGTTTGCAATAAAATCATACATAAGCAAAAAGTATATTTAGGACTTTCTTTTTAACTAAAATAAGCTTGGAAGTAGAGCAGAAATGGAAAGAAAAAAAAAAAATGGGACATGAAAAAAAGAAAAGAAAAGTGGGAAAAAATGCAATGCAAATTTATTTTTATTCATCATCTATTTCCTGTATAAAACAATGCAATCCTGAATAGTAATGAAAGAAAAAGAAAAAAAGATACAAAATATTAAAGAAACAGCAGAAATATTTGATTCATGCATTCACAATTTAACAAGTTTTTCATATAAAATTCATTAGATTGAAGTGTTAATAAATTTTACTATTTGCTAACACTAATTTAAAATCATCAAAATTTTAAATTTAAATTTATAGACAGGTACTAATAAATATCTATACTTGTTATTTCATAAAATCAATACATTTTAGGCAGCACTTAATATTTTGGCATAAATGATATTTTGTAATTCAATAAATAATATCTTCCTAAAGTTTTAAAATTCAGAATACAATTAAATATCATTAATAGCTTTTAAATTTTAACAGAGCAATATTTAAAATCAAATTACATTTGCACTCTTACCAAATATTCTGATTGCTTCAAAAAAAAGAAAAATTCACAACGTCCATGTGAGAAAATAAAAGCTTTGTTGGCTAAACCAGCTAGTAAATATCTTGAAAATTTTATACTGTGACTACTATGTATGATTGAAAATAATCTAAATGGCACACCTAAAATAATTACAAAATATTAAAAACAAAAGAAAAAATACATTCAAAATAAAGTTATTTACTTTTAATAACAATTAAAAAGAATATACATAAAATTTAAAAAGTAATAATAACAAGAAATTAATTAATAGAACTATTATTATTAGTGACATGGAAATCTAACTTGTAGTAATTAAAAATAATAATTAATTTAAAAATTAAATAATTTAAATAAAATAAATTTGTAAAAAATTTAAGGATTGTGTAATGCCAAAATATATTGTTTAATTGCTTTGCACTAACTACTTAATTTGCATACTGCATAAAACTACTACTCGCCACATACAAAATCTTGTGGCGAATAGCAGTTTGCATGTATACAAAATCATACATGATTCTCTACAATGACAAATTTAGGTGCACTGGAAGTACTAAAGAAATTTAAAATAATAATAATAATATCTTAGTAAATAGCAATAATCTATGAAAACTCATTCAATTCTGTATGTATGATTGTAGGACAAATAAAATATATATATATATATATACATATATATAACTTAATGTCAAAAAAATTATTTGTGCAAAAAAATAATTAAAAAAAAAATACTTCTTACAATAATTTATGTTATAAGTGGAATTCAGTTTTTCTTAAGGGTTTTCTGATGCTATTGTTTAAAAAATAAAAATTGTTAATTAAGGTAAAGAAAAATGACTCTTGCAAATATTTTTTCCAAAAGTTGGCATTATTTAAAAAATGAATGTTTGTATTTTAAAATAGTAAAAAATCCCATTTGTATCATTCAACAGCAATTTTCAACAGGCTGACCTTAAAGGCATTTGTGCCCTTTTCCCATAATCAAAAGAGGAAACTTGATTAACTGATTCAGAATCAAATTCTGAGTTAAAATAACCAGCATGGTAATCACCAGATCGCAAACCCAAGATACATTATAGAGTGCTAAATGAAGCTCTTTGCATATCTGTGATTCACATTATAATTCAAGAAAAACAATTAACAATTTTTAATGACTGTAACTTAAAAAAGAAGGTCAGTTTATTACAAATAATGCGATATGATATATTAAATATAATATTTTTAAAAATTTTAAAAATTAAAAAATTAAAGATTAAATAAATCTCACAGAAGTTTCTGCATACAATTTAGATTTGTTTCAAATTTGTCTGCTTTACAACTTCAGAATTAATTAATGTGTAAATCCAAACGCTGTTCAAAAATAATTTGATTATCTAGATATCACAATGGAATAGTAGGAAAAAAATTCTTCAATTCAATTCAAATTCTCAAGGAAGAAGTTTTTGAATCTTTCAGTCTGCAGTAGTCCATTCGTAAATGTGTGCGTTCGTCTGTCCCTGCGTGCATGCATAGAGAAGCCAAAAATTTGAAAAAGGCTATTTTAAAAAACATTTTTCTTCACAGTTATTATTAAAACCAGTTTTAGAATGTTTTTAAGTTTATTATCCTTAATAATTGCTGTTAAAAACTTACTTTTTCTGAAGGTCTGCAAACTTTCCCACCAATTGATAAAGAAACATTTCTTTAGGAAACAATACAAGCAGGTTTTAATTAAAGTTAGCATCTCAATTTTACTAAATTGTTGTAATTGCCCTTTCCAATGTTGAATTAAAAAAATGAATATAAGAAAACTAATAATGGATTGAGGTTCTGCAGTACATTAATTAATAACTTAAAGCAAATTAATTGATAAAATAATGTTATTTACCATTTTCCCAGGGAAGTTTTGGAATACCCTTAAAAATTCATCTAAATCATCACAAGTATCACGATATAATCTTTTAGCTGTTAAATTTGGCAAAAATAGAAAATCCTTTTCAACGATTTCAAAATTGTTATATTCTGTAGATAAAACCTAAAATACATGTGAATAAACAATAAAAAATAATTTAAATTTTTCCATAGATACTATTTAAAATACAAATACAAATAATTTATGGTGAATTTTTTAAAATATTTTTTAAGATGAATGTCATAAAAATAACAAATAAAATACATACTTAAAAATGCAGAATAAAAAGAAATAAATTTTTTGTTTAATGAAGGCTAATCAGTCACTGCGTAATTTCTTTTACGTACAGCTAATAGCACATTAAATCTCTTTTCTGTTGAGGAATGAATAAATATATTAAACAATATTTTATGCAACAAGTAAGAAGGTAGAAATTTCAAAAATTATTATATATGTGCTATGAATAATCTCTGATGAATAACTTGAAGAAAAAATATAAGGTATAAGTAAATTCTTCAAAAATTGAAACTCATAAATATAAATTCAAAAACATTTCTTTTATTTATTTTTAATTCCATCAATTAATTCAAATTAGTTATTCAATTTTTTTTTTTTTTTCACTTTTAGCTAGCACATTTTTGAAATATTTACATTTAAAATTAATAAAGAAGAAGGTCAAATAATCTGAAGCAACTAAAAACAATGATATTACTCTATCGCTCAAATTCAAGACATAACTAAATTATAGCTTCTAGTGTTTATTAAATTAATGTAATATAGAATTTATTATGTCCAATATTAATAGTTTGGAAATGTTCTATTAACAAATTAGTTACATTTTAATTTTCAATATTAAGAAATTTGATTGCAAAAATCTTTTTTTTTAATAACTATGAAAATGTTAGAATATGATGAAAAATGTTGCATTTTCTCATAAAAATATCTCACTTTGCATCAAATGTAAAAATACCACTAAATCTTTTGCCAATCATAATATAACAAGTCACAATATTTAATACAATTCAAAGTAAATCATTGGCATATTAACTCGCATGTTTTATGATACCCCACAAAAGAAAAGTATCAATTCTCTTCTTTGTGTAAAAGAATCAACTTATAATAATATAACTCATCAATCATTACTTAATATAACTCATCAGATAAAAAGCAATAGATTAATGCAATTTCTTATAAAATAAAATATACAAACATTATATTTTTTTAACATAAAAAGAGACTATTTTATAAATTTATAAACCGTTTATGCAAACAAAGTGAATCAACTTCATTTGATAACTTGAATGTTTTTTACACAAATTCAGTATGTTTTGTATTGGTATAATTTGATTTTAATAAAGATTAAATATTCATATATTAATAAAATATCTTGTAAGAAAATTTTGGTCTATTAATTTAAAAAAAAATAATAAGTAAATATCAGAAGAATGAAAAATACCTTTAGCTGAGGCAAAAATTTTTCATTTTTTTCAAACACTCGTAAATGAGGAATTTTCAATTTTAAGATGGATTCTGAAAGCATACCTGGTCCTATGATATATAAATAAATATAAACATATTGTATCACAAATAACACTTTTAAAATGAGAATTTTTTTAATTAACTTACCAGGATTACATTCAAATATATAACCTTCCTTCCAATCCTCACATAAATGTGATGCGATAATGTCTGTGAAAACATGAAATTGTTGTATTTATGACATACAATTTTTAAAAAAATATTTTTAATTAATCAAAAAATGTGACAATCATAAATAATAATAAAAATTAATCGTTTTAATTCTCAAATAACATTAAAGAAAATATTTAATTCTTCTCATTCAGATTTACATATATTATGAAAAAGTAAGTAATAAAAACATTTAATATAATTTATGTATGATCCTCTCCATATTATTTAACAGACAGAATTTTATATATAAAAGCAGATATAAAATAAAGTAGACAGGAGATATTTAAAATAAAGAAATATTATTAAAAGGGGTTGCTTCATTATTTTTTTAATTAACTAAATTTTATGAGCCATCATTTATTTTATAAAAAAAAAAGATAATATGGGTAAATCAGAAAATATTTTAGTAACTATAGTGCAATTATTAATTATGCAAAAATATTTACAATAAATAAGGAAAAACCATTTTAATAATTTATACCTCTCCAATCGAAATACTCTTTATAATACAATTAAAATTAATTATTATTTATGAAAGTAGAAAAGCAAATTATTTCATATTTTATCATAATTTTAACCATTAATTATACTTTATATATATATATATATATATATATATACTTACATATAAATATAATGTATATAGGTAAAAAATAGGGATATGAAAACAAGTTTAAGTAATTTACTGTAGTTCACAATATATATTTAAATGAACATATAAAATCTATTCCTTAATATAATATAAAAGTTAAATTCAAGTTATTATTAGAAGGTTTTGATGGTTAGAAGTACAGATAAAATATAGTATTTTGGCAAAGTATGGTATTATATTTCTTACCAGCACTTGCAGAATCATTGATATAACTATTACCATATGCCTTAAAGTGATTCTTTTTTGCAACCTCATTATACGGTTTTTTTTTAGTAGTTTTACTAGACTTTAAATGTTTTCCACTTGCACATCTAATAAAGTTCAAATATTTTCCTCTATGAAAATGAACACAATTTAAAAAACTAAAAGATTGGAAGAAAAATCGAAAACTGTATACATTCCGACAAAACATTGTTTAAATTTTTAAACATATGTACTTTTAACACTGTGTTGTAAGAATTTTACTCTTTATATATTTTTAAAATTTCATTCAGCCTCATTAGAGGCAGGACTTTTCACTGCGTCTTAGCGAGCAAAAGTACTCTGAGAGGATCCGCCAATCAAATTGCAGGAATTTGAAACCTATTATGGCGAGTATTAGATTTGGCGATATTCGCTTTATGAACGACGATTTGTATTTCGTGGAGCTTCTTGGCTGCGAAGCAGCCGTTAGCTCCGATCTGGTAATAGTCCTTTGAAGAATGAACACATTGCTCAGTAGAAAATGGTAAGACTAAATGGAGAGCTTGCTCAATAAAAAAAAAAAAATTAAAAAAGGGGAGAGTTTTTTTTTTTTTTGAATTTATTTATTTTTTATTGTCATTAAAATTATTACTAGGGAAATAACATGCAAGAGCGAAAAGTAAAAAGAAACATTGATTAAAAAAGAGTAAAATAATATGATTTCTGGACATCGTTTTGACACGACCTTGAGATGTTATTCATAACTTATTTGCATTTTTGTATAATACTTAAAAACTGTTCTGCGTGTTTCTGGATTATCGTGTATTTTATTTTCTATTTTAAAATGAATTCAATTGAACAGCAAATAGTGGAGAACTATCAGAACAATGTAAGCAATACCTTTAAAAATCATATTTGACTTGGTTTAGAAAATTTATGATATTTAAATTTTCTTTTTTATAATAATGGATGAGCAGTTTTATCGGAAAGATATTTCAGGCCAACAAATAAGTTAGTATCAGTTTTGACTATTGTTGTTTAGTAAGTTTTAAAGGATTTGATATCAATAAAATTTAATGTCTTTATATTTTATAATTTATTTGAAAATTTAAATGTAGTATTTTCGGCATTTTATTTTTTATCATAAATAAGTGAAAAATAAAGTGTTGATTGCTTAATGCCTTTACAGTAACTATACTTAAATTTAAAATACTTAAATCGAAAATACGAAAACCTGAAAAAAAGAGGCAATTCTAGCAGCACTGGATTCACTGTCCAGTGAACTTGACAAGTTTACAAAGAATTGTTAAGGAATAATAGTGTCGCGCTAGTTAGAGGATCCAGAAATTTCGGCTTTTGCAAATTACTTAAAAGTACTTTGCGAAACTGTTGTACTATCTCCTACAATAATGGGTTGTATACTTTAGACAAGTTCAAATATTAACATTAATATGGCTATAGAAAGAGGACATATATTAAATACAATAGTAATTTAAAAGAACAATGCGGTGGTCTGTTGGACAAGGCCCCACAAAAGTTTAATGAAATCTTTGAAAGTTAAAATGATGAAGATTATTACGAGGAAAATTAATGAAAAAAATTTCTCTTATCAGAAATGGCTTGTACCTTCCTTTGCATCTCTTAGTGATGTGTATTCAATAAAAAGAATATGAATATTGGTTTTAAACATTCTCATAATTTATTGCGCAATATTATCAAATTTGCTTGTATCAGTTTCGTTGCAGTAATGCTGATTCATGCATAAAATATGTTAAGTTGGCAAGGTTGAAATTTGTAGTTAATAATATTGTCAACTTTAACGGCATATTATTTGACACTGGCTTAATATTTTACCGGTTTTTTCAGGAGGGGGGTTATACACCTCATCTGTTTAAAGAAATCATTGTAAGCTCTAAAAATATTAAAAACTTTTTTTCTTTAAATTAATTTTGTTGAAAATGGAACTGAATGGATTGGAAATGTTGCTTTCTCGTCACAAATCTAATCCATTTTTAAATCGAATTGTCTTTTGTGGCGAAAAACAAATCTATTATAACAATAGCAAACATTCAGCACATTGGTTTGGACAAGGATGAATCATCAAAAAACCCTCCAAAGCACAAAAGTTGATGGGCAGTGTTTGGCAGTCTAGCGCAGGTGTGATCCATTATGATTTCTTGAAACCTGGTCTATCGATAGCAGCAGAAATTTAATGCAACCAACCCGGACGAAATGATGCAAAAACTTAAAGGAAAACAGCCTAGAATGGCCAACAGATCGACTCTATCTTATTGGATGGTAGCACTGTACAAATGACTGGAAAACGCTACAGGAAATGGAGTTGGAACTTCTTCCTCACCAAACCTAGCCCCAAACTGATCACCATTTCTTCCATAATTTGGACACTTCTTTAATAGGAAAACAATTTAATTCCGACAATGTTGTAAAACTGGTTTTCAGGGATTCGTTAATTTTCGCCCGCCCGGGCTTTAAACTACCGGTCAACCTGTCGCTTAAAAGGCGAAAGTGTATAGACAACATTAATTATAAATTCATGCCTTTTCTCAATCACATTTCACATGGTGCCAAATCTTTAGATTTGGAGGACAAACGCGGTTTGGACATAATTGGTTTGTTGCTCTACGGTCATCTTGTGCATACGATGAGGGCTAAACATTCAGGGATCTACAGTTTAAAGTGGATTCCGAACCACTAATAAGCATCTATGCCACCGCTATGCGTTGTTGAATAAAATAATTCCTTATATTTGTAAGTTATGAACCAACTTTGCTTTTTTCCCCCTACAAATTTCTTCTTTAACGACCCTATAATATGTGTAAGCATATTATAGAAGCGTAAGAATAAGCATTATTTTCATATTGTATGCATTAAAAACAATTTTGGCAATGCATTTACAAAAAGTTTAGAAAAACATATTTATAAAATAAAATTTTCTGCAAAGAAAGGAAGGAAGAAGAAACTGCATAATATAACAGATTATTATAATGTAGGATATTATTATAATCTAATGCAGCTATACAGACAGTTCTAATGCAATACAGACAGTTAAACTTTACGCCATAAGCAAGAACTGCTCCACTGTTACTCATTTTGCACTACACAGGAGCACGTGTATCATGAAGACATGCCATGGACGCGAGTAACACTACCCCCACAACGCTCTACGATCCTATTAGACCCGGACCTACGGTTTAAAATGGATTTCGAAACACTACACACATCCATGGCCCCACCGGGACTCGAACGAAACCTGTGGCGCCGAGCTCCAGAGACCTAGCCACTCGGCCTAATCTTACAATCTAATACTCAAATCTGCAAATTATTCTGAATTAAAAAAATGTTCCTTCTAAAAATAATTCAGGAGTTGCCATCCAATAATATTTGATAAAATTTATTAGTTATTTTATCATTTTATTTCATATATGTTAAGCTTTATTGAGTAATTAAAAAATAGGCTTTCTTGGAAATCCCGCCTTACTACCCGCCGTCACAACTGTTGAATGAATTTAAAGTCATTTTTTCCGTCAAAAAACAGAAACAATCAAGCACATTGAACACACAATTGCTTTAATGTGCAATTCATGACAAATACGTTGTAATTTCGATTCGAAATAACACTGGCAGTCGAATTCACTTTCCTCATGCCGCTTACAGCGCCATCTATTAATACACCTTGGAAAAAAAAATTTTGATGACATACTGTTCCCTCCTTCTTCAAGTATCTTCAGTTTAAATTTGAACTCATTTTAATGGACAATCCAAGATAGAAGCTAACGATTGCTGCACAGCTACGGAACTTCACCAAAACTTAAATCATCATTGAACTCATTTTGACGAGTGTTTCTTTTTTTACAGCATTTTGAAAGTGGGACTTTAATTATGATCACTATGTACTTCAAACTATCCATGAAAGTGAATCTATTTCTATAAATATTTGATTATTATATTACTATCACTTATTTTTTTCTATTTTTAAATAAAGTGAAGACTCTCGCCTTTATTATGTTAAATGTCTTGTATTTAATTATCAGGAATTTCATGACCAAGGGGAAAAAAAATAAAAACCATACACCCTATTTTTTTTTATTAGACAAACATTAAAATTTTTTTAATTTTTATTTTCCACATTCAAAGAACTGATTCATTTAAAAAATTGTATTAAAAACTGTTAATTTATATTTCCTTCCTTTCTGTAATGCATGACTTCTTTTAAAAATAATTATGTGCTTTTATTTCCATTTTTATTGATTGTGTATTCATAATTTTCCTTCAGTTGGGAATAATTTTTTAATAAATTGAATTTGTGTACGAATGTTTCTCCATAAATATTTAACATTCAGACTTATTTTTCCCAAGAAATATTTATTGTTTAATGAACTGCATAACAGTTCAAGTATCAAAATAAATTTTTATTGTAGCAAAGGATAACGTTTATATGTCCTTATTCATTTTATTAACTTTTTCTGATTATATCACTTCCTCACTTATCGTCCATGGAATAACTATTAAGGTAATGATTGTTAAATTACATTCATTTTAAATATTTATATTGAGTGCCCAATAAAAATTATTATATGCAACAATATTAAAACATGTATCTACTCTATTTCATATTATTATTATCCATAAAGTTGTGGGGAATTTGAACCACAACACATTCAATTTTTGTTGACATGTTAATTTAAATTTCTTTCACAAGCATTTTATTCAGGATATTTATTTAAATTTCTTTCATGAGCATTTTTATTATTTATTTTCTTTCACGAGCTAATAATTAATTAATTAATGTAAAATAGTTCTAAAATATTGTCTGGGGAAAGCAAAGTTGATGTTATCTCAAAGTGAAAATAAGATTTTTCAAGAAAAGAAAATTTTTGGAATTCTATAGTATTTTTTAAGATTGCTGCAATGCATTTTTTTTTCTCACATTAAATTTTTGGGTAACCTGTACATCAGCTCTGCCGATGATATTTTTTACGACTGTTTTCCTTATTTATAGTTTGAATGTATTTTATTATGATAGTATGGATTTTAAATTACTATGTAAATAAGGTATCTATTTTATATATACCATAATATCATATAATAACGTATTACTTTTATGATTTAGTTCTCATGCATGTTTCGGTATAAGGTAACCAAATTTAGATGATAAAAAACGAACATAACAAAATTTGACATTTTAAAATCCCTATCCATTAAAGATTTAATTGGTCTTTTTAAGTTAGTTTTATAATGCAAAATAACAAAAAAATATATAATAAAATAATAAAAAAAATTTATTTAATTCCATTCAAATTTTTTAAATAAATACTGAAAATTGTTCCATTTTTTTCTTAATAACATAAAATAATATTTTCAAATAGATTAAGATGCAAACATATTACCATGCTGTATATGATTACTGAGATTTTATAATACTCTGTAAACACTGTAGAAGTTTTGAAAGTGGCATTTTATTAGCATAGATATTCAGAACAAATATATTTTATTGAAAATTTCAGTAACGTTGTAATGCAAGCACCTATGAAGGATATATGTATATCATTAGACATAGCAGTAGGTAACATATTAAGTGATCTTTTATGTTCTTTTTTTTTTAATGCAAGTCGTTCCTCTTTATCATTGAAGTATGCATATATAGTATGAATTTTTCAATCATTATATTAATGAAATGTCTTAAATGTTACATTAATGGCAAATAACGAAAATTCTTTCTTTCCAAAATTACAATATCATATACTCTTATATATCTGATTATATTTTTGTCTATTTTATCCAAACAACTAAAGTTCATATTCAGCAAAAGATCACAACATTAAATTTTTAATAAAAATTTCCTTACTTTTATTAAAAATGCTTTTGATTTATATACTAAACTTTGAAGTAAATGTAATAATTCATTTTTAAGTGAAAAGGCAAAAAGTAGTGAGTAAATAATAGAATATTAAGTGCAATTTTATGCAGTTTTAAATATTCAATATTCTTATAAGTAATGTCTGAGAAATTTATGAGGCTTAATATTTTTTTAAATACTAGAAAGGGGATATTTTTTTGCTTTTGTATTTCCGATAAATTTCTTCATTTATTTATGCTTCTTTTACCTATTTCGTGTATAAGCTTTCCTTCACTTATTTATTTTCATTTCTTGTACTTGTCTTTTTATTTACATTTAAATATTAATCTCTGAAGAAAAGCAAACATTTTAAAATTAAAATTTTTATCTGTTAACCCTTCTAATGGTGGTCTTGTGACAAATCCTGTGTCCGGCAGCGTGGGACGGACACCCTTTGAGTAGTTCACTCATGGATGGAAGAAAGGCTGCAGCTTCTGTTGTAATGGAGCACAAGTAGGGACAAGTCGCTAATGAAGGAGGGAAGTGCTTTCCAGGTGGAATTTTAAGGGGAACTATCCCACATTTGTGTATAGTTTGGGAGAAAACTACCATCAGGTAATCCAACTCGCGAGGCAAGATGATGAACATCACAAACGTCAAGACTCCTCATTTTTGAAACAGTGTCTAAAACAATTGAGCAAATTGAACCTCCGCCCTAACGCTCACCAGCAGTGCACATTACCACTGAGCCATGAATCATGCCAAGTTTTCTGTGAAATCAAGTTTAATAGAATGAAAATTGCTTTAATTTTTTAATTTGAGAGATAACGTGAACAATGAACAAATGATGTGATAGCAATGAATAAATGTCTGTATTCCTAAAAATTATCTATTTTTAAATAATTTTCTTAAACATTTTTTTCATTCTTACAAAAGAATTTAAGTTTTATATAATATATATTTAATAAAACTTCGTATATAAAATATACAAATATATTTAAATTATATATATATATTAACAATATATTTTAAGTTTTTTCCCCACACTTCGAATATTATAAATTATTTCTATTTAATCTATATTTTTTTCTATACAGCATCCTTAATCTATAAAGTAATTTTTAATAAAAGATGTTATTGTGATTAGTTTTAGAATCTATATTCATAATTAGGGGTTAAAGAACCCCTGTAATTTCAGCTTCAATAGCATGCACATAGCTGGGAAGTATCAACAATCTATCTCAATCCTTTGGGTAACCTCACAAGAAGAAATCCATTGAATCCAAGTTATAAGATCAAGTAAGACGTCTGGCGACGACTTGCATTGAGGGAAACGTCTAGCAATGACTCAAGATTCATAGTATTGCTGAAGCATATCCAACACATTGTCAGTGCACATGTGGAGGTGCACCATCTTGCTGAAACACCTGATTTGTAATTTTCGATTTTAATAAAATAATTTTTTTTATTAAAAACACTATCTTCTATGCTTTAGTGCGACATTCCTCATATGATTAGTTCACTCACTAAATAACTAAACAAATTGTACAACATATAGCCCATCTATTTTCTCATTCACAAGTTACTACAAAACAAAATTGTAATTACCGGGTATACAAAAAAAAAAAAAGTACATTTTTAAAAAATGAATAAGGAGGAAAATGTAAAGAAAGTAACAGCTTTCTTTCTCTCTATAAAAAGCATTAAAAGATTGTTGACCCTAATAAATTATTTTGAAAAGTTAAATTTTCAATTCTTATTTTTAAACAAATTTGTAGAAAACTTTTTTAAAAAATCTAAAACACAGAACTTGTATAAGTATATATTTCTAATATGAACAATGTATGATTAAAAATATAATACATTGATGATGTTAAAATAATGTCTTTAACAAATTATTTACAAAATGTTTCAACAATGTATAATATTGTTTTTTTCATAAAGGTTTGTCTTTGGCATTTTCTTTCATAAGCTCTTTTTCAAAATACTTTATGGTTTTCTTTAAGCCAACAGCTAAAGGAACCTGGAACAACAATCATAAAATGTATTTAAAGATTGTGTGTATATATATGATATATTAATGTATATGTAATAAATATATTATTAATAAACATATAACACAATTACTATGAATATCTGCAGAAGGAATGACTTTCCATAGTTGCCAAGTGCAAAACTAACTATAATCATGAGTAACTTTTCCATTATGTTTTATTAAGCATAAATAAAATAAATATATGATTTGAAGTTGATTATGCTTATCAGCAACTAAACCAGTTTCCTATGTGAGCTTAATCAACTTCAAATGCAATATATATTGAGAACATTGGTAGACAATACATATTTTACATTTCTAAACTTAAATATGGCATTCAAATTGGCAAGTAGATACTATTTTTAAGAGAGGCAATTTTATATTAAATTAAACTAAAATACTGACATATTCATTTACAATAATAAAAAAAATGAAAAAATTATTTTTCATTTTATTACAATCAAATCAATAAAGTCTTCTCGCGAAAACTCATTTTGTTGAGTTTTGTATTGTACTCTTTTGTGTCCATGCTTTAAAGTTTAGTTAAAGTTTAAATCCCTAATATATTTTCATTCCATTTGAGTTGCATCCTGATTGAATCTTATTTCATGTTCATCAGAACTTAGTTTCCAAATTATATGGGAAAAAGTTTAATTGCAAATGTAGGAAATAAATTTTCAGAAATATATTGCTTTACAATTTTGAGACTTCATTTTTAAATAATTATACTACTAGATAATTTAAATCAGCTTTGCATATTATCTGGAAGAAAATCTTATAAAAGAAAAACTTACTTTAGGACTCCATCCTAAATATAACTTTGCTCTTCTTATAGAAGGTTTTCTGCGCTGAGGATCGTCTTGTACACCATTCTGCTTCACAATTGGACTGACGCCCTCCTATAAGAAAAATATATGAACAATATAAATATATGATTATAAAAGTGAATAATAATAAACAAAATCAAATAAAACATGAAAATTTGTTTTAACATAAACACACACAATTATTCAATAAAATTCATTCAATCTTAAGTTGTCCTACCTGTTATATAAAGAATTATAGTTGAAAAGACTTTTCCTTTCTGTTTAACAAATTACAAAACAAGTTTATTTAAATTTGGTGAACAAATTTCTATAATAAGTTTTTAAAATAGATTATATAAATAGAAAATATACGTTTGCATATAGCTCTAATTATATAAAAAATATGTAATGATGAAATTTTTCCTTCTTCGATTCAATACTATATTTTAAATTTATACATTATAATATTTTAATTATTATATATACTATAATATTTTAAACTCTTAAATATTATACATAATGGAAAACTTCCTTAGCGTAGTCTCAAAAGAAATATGTGAAAACAGTTTTCAGAATAATATGCCATTCACTTTTGGGATTACATCTTTAGAATTTATTCACTAAAAAATTTGGATGAATGAAGACAATGAAGGTTGAGATGCAAAGATCCCTGGTATTTTTTATTTTTAAATTAGCAACACAAAATAATAAACAGAATATGAAGATAAAGGAAAAATTCATAAGTTTGTTTTCATAAATTGATTTATAGTTTGACCACTGATAGTGTAGGAAATTAGTAAAAGGCCAAGTTGGATGGATTCAAAAAGAGCAGCATGATAGGGAAGTAAATGTTATTTAGAACGGATTTTGATTATAAAAAAAAAAAATTTAATTTTAAAATTTAGATAACACACACACAAAAAAAAAAATCAATGAAAAAATTCCATATAATTATAATTTTTTTCTTTCAAAGTAGATTTGCACATCATCTACCTCACTAGTATATCTAACAAGCAAATAATTTGTCCCTTTCCAGCATTAAACCGTGTGTTTAACCATTGCACCCGATCCATGGCTGAATTATACTTTCTTTGTCAAGCAAATAGAAAAGCTTGTCAAATATGTTCCAATGTATAATTCACAACTAATGGCTTGGTAGAATGGAATATTTTCTCACAAAGATATTTCAAAAGGATATCATCTGCCAAAATACTAAGCAACCAGTTGATTTTATATCCTTTTTAGGGGGTACCGTATAGGAAATTCATGATGAATGGTGGTTATTAACTGACACTGTGTATAAGATAGCATTTCTGTTGACTAAATGTTATTCTGATTTTTTTCAAATAAAAAACACATTAAATACTTTTAAACTTCGCCATCCCATCCTTATATTTGTGTTCATTTATCATTCAGCACTGCTAAAAATATAATAATCTCAAATTGCAAGTCTTATTTTCATATTTAATTCAATGTGATAGAACATGACATTTTCTAATCAATTAAATATCAAATTTGTTCATGAAACTTTTATGACCTTAAAAACCTGTTATAATTTTTCTTATAAAAATCCAGCAACTAAAATAATTAGCTATTTTGCAAAATATACATATACAAATCTGACATATGGCTTCTTGGAAAAGCATGGATTTAGCATTGAAGGAGGAAATAGCATAAATGAAAATCTTCATAAAGCAAAAAATATTTGTCCACAAATTTAAAAACACATTTTATTAAAAGCATTGTGAAAAAAATATTAGAAATCATTTAGCATTTTCTGAAATATAAAAGACTTATAAAAAAAATAATCTGTAAACAAACCAATAATTTCTTTAATAACAGAAGCAAATTCTTCAATAGTGTATTCATCAGGATTTCCTAGATTGATTGGTGCACTATAATTACTGTTCATAAGTAATATCAATCCATCTACTAAATCACTAACATACTGAAATGATCTGGTTTGTTTTCCAGATCCATAAATCTGAAAATATCAAACAAAAAGAAATTATATATATATTATATAAGTGCCAATTTCTAACTAAAAATCTATAATTTTTGCACATTATGAGTGAATATTTAATTACAATAACCTCTTGTTATTATGCATTTGATAGTTCGGTAGATTCTATAATCCAGCACTGATAAAGCTTTGCTTTCACTAAAGATTCGATTAACATGAGTACAAGCAGAGCACAAGCAAACATACAAACTAGTCAAAGACATGTTTAAAAAGTGAGATAAATCATACACTGGTCAGCCCATCATAAAAAAAACCAGACCCTAACGTTGATGTAAAATGAGTACCGATCAGAGTTGTCAAAAGCTAGTTTGGCTATAAAATCACTGATTGCACACATGCTTGGCACGAAATGCTCTTATCAGCAATTTTTAAGACTTTCCCTGACTTTTTAGATCTCTTGCTTTAGCGATCACATAGTAAAACCCCGCCAGATTATGAGTATCTCAATCCTCATGCAATGAAAACCTAAATAAGAGTAATTTCACGGGTATACTGGGCAACAAATAAAAAGTTTGGGTGGCTACTGAATTATTTAAGAAATGGTTTTTAAACTGTTTTGTACTTAATGTGGAAAACTACTTAAAAACACAAACATTTAGATATTAAAAGTTCTATTTATATTAGATAAATAACTTAAATATCAAACGCAATTTTTTTTTTACGTCATACAACTGCTTTAATTCAACTATTAGAGTGAATTATAGCTACATTTAGAACCAATTACATAAACAGATCATTACAATGGTTTAAATGAAATTGATGATAAATCTATGAATGTCAAGGAGGAGTGGAAACTCTTTCCAATTTTGGATTGCATTAATTTAACAAACTCATCCATCAGAGAAATAAAACTGACAACATTAAATGGTTGTTAGAAAAAAGTATGGCTGGAGTCAATTGAAAGTGAAAATTTGACTAAGACAGCAGAAAACAGAATGGATGCAGTAGTAGAAGTTGCTAAGTCTCTAGGAGGATAAAGTGTTGAATATATGAACTACACAACATATCCCAGAATTACAGGTGGAAGAAGAAGAAATTGATGAAGCTGGTTTGGTAGAAATGATATCTGGAATCCATAACTCAGAGGATGATAGCACAAGTTAAAAGATTACTCAGCATAAAGAATGGCCTAGGTTTAGCCAAAACAGTACTATTTCTTATATGAAGATCCTTCAAATGAATAGGCCACAAGTTTTAAAAAAGAAAACTTCATAAGTGCTTAGCAATGTATAAAGAAATTTATAAAAATCTTTTAACTAAAAAAAGCAAGCGATTTAAAATAACAGATTTTTGCAAAAGGTAGTGGATGAATCTGAAGATATGCAGAAAAATGCTCGGAGGATGAGGATATTTTGCCAAAAAGAAAACACACTTGGTTAATAGTGCTCAGGGATGAAGAAAATTTTTTTTAAATTCATATTAATATGCATTATTTCTTAAGAAAATTTATAGATATTTATCTTAATTGTGAAAATATAATAAACATGTTTTGTTTTTAGAACATAACCCCCTTTTCATTCTTTTTCATATAACAACGCAACTTTTTGGAAAGTAATTCCTGTGTTATACAGGGGTTACTGTATATAGATATGTAACATATGAACATACTATTATTTTAATTACGTTACATAAAATGCAAGTAACACTTTTATTAAAATAAATCAAGATAACTTTTTATTTAATAATATTAATGATAAAAAGAAAATTTCTTAGCATTGATGCTATTGTACTTACTGTTATTGAATTATTTTGAAGGGCTTGTTGAATAAAATTACTCACTACACGTCCATCATTAATATGCATTCTAGGCCCATAGGTATTGAAAATACGAGCAACTCTCACTTCAACATTTTCCTGTAAAAAAGTTTAAAACACATAACAAATATAATTTAAAATAAAGCAAATTATAAAATTGTTAAAATGTATAATTAGTTCCTTAATATATAGAGGAAAAGATTATTGGCAAATTAATAAATTTTAATTAAATGGTGAGCTTTTAAAGTGATAGATATTTCAAAACCTGAAATTCATTGCTATAAGTTTTAATGAATGAATACTTTAGAGAAACCAAAGTTCTTTAAGGATTGAAATTAGAATAAAAATGAATGATTAAAAATATCTCAAATAAATCCACTTTTAAAATTTTATTAAGAGCATGGAATATTAAATTATTATTTAACCCACAATAAGGCTGTTCATAATAAATTTTTCTTAAAAGTTTTCATAAGATAAAAGTCCCCCCCCAATGGTTCTATAATGCATTATGGTTAAAGGGGACACAAATTAGTAAATATTGAGGCAACTGCTCATAACCTTAATGTAGAAATAAAAAAAGATGATGTATTGACAATACATATCCGAGCTAAAAGAATTTTTTGATACAACAGTTACACGAATAAAAGGAAATTTCATCTGAATATGAGAATGATAAGTAAGAACAATTTATAATTGTTAAAATAAAAAATATATATTAAAATATTGCCTTGAAATGGAATTCAAACAAATGAGAATAATCAATGAAAAATCAATTTAATGAAAATTCTGTGCAATTTTTCAGAAACATTTTTATGCAACATTTACACTTCTCTTTAATCCTGCAAATTCAATAATATGGCACAGATCAAACCTTCACTTTCTAATTTTTTTTTTGTATGAATTTGGGTATTTGTTGTAGGGCATTGTAGGGTAATATATTGGGTGACACAATAATGCTCACATTTTTTTGCTTAGTTTATTGCAACTGTCAATTTTGGTTTCAGTACACTGTTTCTCATTTAATATGCTCATGTTTTAATCACTTTAAATTTTTATCTAGAATGCTTTATCTTTGATATAATTAAGTAATTTGTTCAATTAGAAAATTAAAGTTTGTTGCATTAAATTGTGGTCATCATAAATTAAAATTGACTTCAGAACTATTAAACACACTTAAAAGGATACTTATTATGCATTTATTGCATTATAAGATTAAAACTTTAAAATAAGCTTACTTGTTTAGCATATGCATAACTTAAAGCTTCTGCCACTCGTTTACCTTCATCATAACAAGAACGAGGGCCAATTGGATTGACATGTCCCCAATAATCTTCATCTTGTGGATGAACCAATGGATCTCCATAAACTTCTGAAGTAGATGCAACAAGTATCCTTGCACCTACTCTTCGAGCCAGACCTACAACATGTAAGGTGAACTTTAAAAAATGAAAAATATTATACCTGCCATCATGCCAATTCAGAAAACATTACAATTTTCTGGGGCTTAAGCTTTAGTTCATCAATTTAGTTTTTAATTAAACTTCAACATTATATATAAAACCCTACATTAGTTTTTCCTCGAGGAACAGATAATTTTTTTTTTTTATTGGTGTTGAAATGTTCACATAAATACTAGATTTATTTCTCAAATTCTTGGTTAAAGCAATTCTATTGTTCAAGATCTTAATAATTAAATTATTTTTATTTGTCAAATAGTTTCTAAACTTGCTTCTTTGTTGAATATCCTCTCACATTCAGCATTATTGTAAGGAATAATCAAAATTTAAAGTGAGAAAGTTTGTTATATTTGAATGATCAATAAAGATGCTGCCAATTTTAATTCGAATGAGTGATAACTATATTGTCTCATCTTTAACAATGTTGCATGATACTCAAATTCACAAATATTGGTAATTATTAAAGCAGCATTGGATTTCTTATTGTCATTTCTTTTTTTTTTATTGCCTTCCATAATATAAAGAGAAAATTCATTAAATGTGAGTTTCTATTATAATTTATTTGCAAATTTTGCAAAACAAAATTTAACATGACCGAACACATACATAACTTTACAATGCATGCTAACAATGCAAATGGTATATATATATATATATATATATATATATACACTGTACGAACAAATCATATAAATAGTCAGCTATAAAGACTGCTGCATAAAAACAGAAACTTACCTAACAGATTTATAGTTCCTATGGTATTGGTCTTTATTGTTTTTACTGGATTGAACATATAATGAGGAGGTGAAGCTGGTGATGCAAGATGGTAGATCTGATCAACTATAAGAAATAAGACTTACTAAATAAAAATATTTATTCAAAAGTAAGAATTTATTTTATCTTCTGAAGATATATTTTTTTAAATAAATAAATGAATAATTTTTAAAATTTAGATAAGTCTTACAACAATTTAATAACATATTATATAGCAAGAACTGCATATATATCTGTATTTCTGATAACTTAAAAATATATCACTTAGTGATAACATATTTTCTTCACTGAATTCCTTCTATTAGCTCACATTCTCCCTATATATATCTTGTTCAAATTTTCAATCGTTCATAAAATACTTTTCATTCATCCACTCGAGTTCAAATGCATTTTTTTGAACCTGTAGTGGATGACACTGGATGTTAATACAGTTTTTCAGATATTAATTCAGTAATTAAATTTAATTAATTAATTTTAGTTTTTTTAGAGTTAAGTTGCATATATCTACCAATAGATGGTGCCAGATAAACTTAAAAAAAATGAATGGAAAATTATTTATAACAGACTTTCTGCAATATAGTGAAAAAAAGTAGGAATTGACTTTAAAAATTTCTTTTTATTTTACTTGTTATCTGAAAAATTAACTAAAAATTACAAATAAAAAAATTATATTTAATCAATAAAATCTAAATTACAATTAGTAAAATTATAATTTTAAATTATTAGTTCAGGTATAGTTTGCTTTTTTAATTAGCATTTGTTGAATATTCACAAAAAAAAATAAATAAAAATAATTTTGATGTAAAACAAATTAAGCTTAGCCTAAAAAGCATAACTATAACATTCTCAATTTATAGCAAATTAATAATAAAATGGAGATGATTACATAATTCTGCAGTTTTTTATTCACTTTTGTGTTTCATTTTCATATTTAGTATTTTTGTTTCATTAAAAAATTTTTATATTTGAATTTATTTACATAATTTATGAAAATTCAAATGATTTTCTTTGTAAATTGCTATTTATTGCATTATTATAGCAAGAAATGAAAAAATTTCATTACAATATTTGACACATAATTTGTTGAACATTTTTACAACTTTTTTTCCCCCACTGAAGTATAGATATGCAATACCTGTTATATTTAATTAATAAATAACATTTTAATAGCATATTGTTAGAAATGAAATAGAAAATTTAATATATATAACATTACATTACCAAGATTTCTTATAGGTATTTCATTAATAAATTTTAAATATTTTTAATAAAATCAATGCTAATATCTTCAATAATAAAATATTTGAAAGGCCAGATATATCAAGCAATTGTATTTTGAAGGAATATTCAATTCTTTGCCTTAAAAAAAAAATATTAAATATGTAAATACTACATTCAAAATCAATCTGTATAATTAATTCAAGGATGTATAATAAAAATTAAGAACTATAAAACTGAGCATGTATCTGTAAGAAACAATACATTTCTGAAATAAAAAGATGCTTTTATTTTGTGATGGGAACTTATCTGGGCCTAACAATAAATAATGCGTCCTTTTGACAAAGTGGCTGGAAATTAAATTTAAATATCTTTTTACTTTTTGAAAATCAGAAAAATGTTTCTGAAACGACAAACCATGTGCACATATTCAATTTAAAATATAACCTGACATGTTAAATTTAAAAATAGCACATAAAAAACATACGGAAAGCTGCATAAATCACGGGTACTCTATACAACCTTGCATTAAACTGTTTCACATATATCATTTTACTAAATTTTTTTCAGTAAATGATGTGTATACTTAAAACTTTTTCACTTAAAGAAAAATTTAGATGAAGATTAATTATTTTAAAACCTTCTTATGAAAGTTACACACTAAATAACATTTAATTATTTGGAATTGTTTGAAGATGGGAAGGGGCTTTGCTGCCAGCAAAGACATTTTTTTCCAAAATTGTGAGATTCTTTAGATGATATCATTTTATTCACATTACCCCCCCTTTTATACTAAAATTACAAAAATGTAAATTTTTATATTATTAAATCAATAACTAATAAATTTAAAAATGGGAAATTTGTAATTTAAATATACCTTCTACGTACAAAGGATTAATAATGTCATGACGAATCAATTCAAAGTTTTCATGACCTATCCAATGTTCAATATTTTTTTTAGAGCCCGTGAAGAAATTGTCCACAATTGTAACTTCATGGCCTTCAGACATAAGCCGATCAACAAGATGGCTGCCAACAAATCCTGCACCACCAGTAACCTAATAAAAAAGTTTATGCACATATCAATATCACGTATTATGAATGACAATATTTTTTTGATATAATAATGATAATTAGAGGCATACATGAAACTATATATAAAAAATAAGTTTTTACTATATTATTTATTTCAGCATTTTTTTGTAAATAAATCTTTATATAAAATAAAAATGTGTGTGGGTATATAATTTTTATTTAAAGTCGCAATTAAAAATAGCTAAAAATTAATGTAGTTAGCACTTAAGAATTTTAAAATTATTTAAAATACATAATGCAAAGTAAAAATTATGATCCATTTTATAGTTTTTGAGTAAAAAGCTTGAAATGAGTTTAAAAAAAAAAAAAAAAACTAAACAAGTTTTTAACTAAAACCAGAAAATATGCTACATTTTAATATTTAAAATAATACATATTTTCCATAATCTGCCATTAAATAGTCAATTCAAGCTAACTTTTTCCCCCTTAAGGTCAACTTCGATAATTATCAAGTGTATAAATATGATTCTTCTTTTGGAAAAATAAAAGACATTTGTTTGTTCGTACAAATACAAATTTATTGAAAGTATGCTCCATCAGAAGCTACAAACTTTGCCCATTTTTAGGCAATTTACAGATTTCCTCATAGTATAAGTTTGATTCTTTGGAGGTTTCCAAAGAATCAAATTCTGCCAAGTTTTGACATTTTCATAAGAAGTTAAATTTGTTTCAGAAAGGAAAAATTACATCAATGTAAACAAATAGTATCTGAAGGTGCAATGTCTGGTGAATATGGTGAGTGGGAAATACTTTCCAGTTCTGCTCTTCTAAGTAATATTTAACCAATTGAACAATATATGGTTTGGCATTGTCATGGTGAAAAATTTAATTGTTATGACTATTCTCATTTTGATCATTCATACTTTATAACTGGCTCCAAACACACAAGTTTTCCTCGGTAGGCAATGCCAGTGATAATTTCAACTGGTTACAGCAATTCATAATAGATCCCACCAACACAAAGTATAAACAGCATCCAATGTAGCAATTCAAAATTTGTAACTTTGAACACCTTTTAGGAACTAAAAGCATTTTGTCTACCACTTCTTCAGTTTCTCTATGAATTCTTATTATGTTCTCCTTTCACATTTGTGTGTCTTACTCTACCTTTGTGTTTTATCTCCTCTTCTCTCTACATCTTATTTCTGGTTATGTGTTCTGAATATTGTATTCTATCTGTCCTGAAAGTTTTTATGTACAGTTTTTAAAGATCCTCCATTTTTCTCCTCAATAATTGTATGTTTTTAAAGAATATAAAGAAAAAGTACAGTATTCTTAATATGTAAAAATTCAATTCTTTATAAATTTTTATCTAGAATAATTAATATTTGCAATAATTTTTTTAAAAATATAGATATAATTTACACTTACACAAATTAATATATAATTATTATGTGATTTTAAAGTGTATTATATAAAAATAAGAAATGTAATACAAGAAAGCAATTCTATGATTTTTTTCATAATATAATGGAAATGTTTTGATCTGGCTTAAATTGGTTACTTTTTGTTAATATAATAAAATCTAGAAGAAGAAAAAAATGTTAAACTTACTAATATCCTTTTCTTGTACAAATAGCTTAATTTTTTTACTTTTGAAAATGGTTTAGATGCTGAATCTTGTAGTTTGTTAACCTGCAAAGTCAAATTCTCTATTTTTTCACTGAGTAACTTGATGTCTGAATTATTCCTGAAACAAAATTTTAAGAAAAACTTATGTAAAGAATAAATAATCTGATAAAAAAAATTATCAAAGATTTGTCGTCTATAAAAAAAAAATTACACATTTAATACATACTTTTATACATGATTTTTTTTATTTATAAAATCAGGACCAATTAATTCAGTGAATTTTGACCAGTAGGCGTTATTATTTTTTTTTTTTTCAAAATAAAATATATGTTAGTTAATTATTATCAAAATGCAAATATTTATTCTCAAGCAATCAAAAACTTATTTTGAAACATAATATTCTAAATACATTAGTTTTTATTAAAATAAGTCAGTTGTTCATCTATTAAAAAATGAAAATGTCAAAGAAAGTTGTTAAAGGTATTCAGTATAATAAAGAAAATGACAGGAAGATGGGTGGGGTCAACAACAATTTCCTTTCCTCATGAGCAAAGATAAAATATATAAGATACTGATATATATGAAAGGGAGCTTGATGGCAGAGTGACTAAACCTGTGGCTGGTACCACAGGTTTTGGGTTCGAGTCCCAGTGGTGTCACGGATGTTTGCAGTGGTTCGGAATCCACTTTAAACTGTAGATCCAATCTGATATGACTGTAGAGCATTGGGCTGACAACCCTACCTCATAAAAAATAACATCTCATGTTTGGAATCTGCCAGTAGGCAAAAGGGTTTGGCCCCATGGAGTTGTCGCACCATTGAAAAAGCTATTAATATTAAAATCATTATGGTGATAAAGCATCATTGAATGTCTGTTAAAATATTAATTATAATAACATTATCAGAAATGGACTTAATAACTTTAATCAATGATATTGATGTATTATTCAAAAGGATTCTTTATAATATTAAACAAAGTAAACCTTTATTAAATAATCGTATTTAGTACCTTATAAAAACTTTTTGAAAGATGAGGTATGACAGTATAAAAAGATTTCAGTTTTATTCAACTCATGAGGAAATATGTTGTTTTATTTTAAGATTAAGAAAATGCACATTTCAACAAAAAAAATTTAAACGTGCATATACATAATAGGTATATATATTTTTACATATATGTACTTTTTAGTGAGTTTTGATAAAAAATTATCTAGGTCAACTTTAAAATTTATGCTTTTCCAGTTGAAAACTTGGAATAATGCATTTACAATAAAACATACATAAACTTTATTTTATTATTTTCTGTGTGAATTGAATGAAATTGCAATTATTAATACCTTGCATGATTTCCTGAATTTTCAAGAGCATCAGCCAACAATTTAACACTCAAGACAACTGAAATAAATTATCAAAATTATTAAAACTTAATTATATGAATATATTGAAGAGTACAAAACACACATAAATAAATTGATAAACAAAAACAAAGTTAATATGGGATATATTAACACAATCAATCTGCAAAATCAAGTTATAAAACAGCACTCCTTTTAAAAATTATATGAATGAATTTAGAAAATTAAAAATAGAAAAAATTGTCAGTAAGATGTACATTGATTCAAAATTTAAAGAGCACAGTTAACGACAACGGTGTAACACAATTTATGAAATATATATTATAAAGGAAAACAACAAACACATCTACAATAAATAAAAAAAAAATGTCTGCTTAATAAAAAAAAAGAAATTTCATCATATCACTTACAAAGTACCAGCTCATTGTAATCCCAATTGTAATCTACATCTCGACTGAGATTTATTCATTTTTATACTATTCTGAGATTCTATTTCTATGATTTAGAATTTCCTTACATAAATTTATAAAAATATTCTATAAATCCTTTCATTATGTTTGCAAATAAAATTTTCTACCAATAAATCAAAAATTTGTCAAGGCCAATTGTAATTCATAGATTTTACAAAAGTCTTTAATTAGTGAAAGAAGAATCACTTTTAAATTGACATATATAAATCCTCAATTGTAATATTAACTCGTTTAAAAATTGTTGTCTCAGAATTTTTAGATAATATCCATATCATTCTATTTGACACATAATGAATTTGTTTCTCCATTGATAGACTACATTGCTTGACATTAACTTGCATCCAGTCATATAGCAAGCAGGAATAATAGGGACCATGAAGATACATTCTCCCTGATAAAACTATTCATAAGATATTAAAATTATATCCCTTTTAAAATATTTTTAGATACACTTGGTTTATTTGCATAATTTTTTTTTGTCTGCTACTGTAATGTTTGTCATTTTTTTACTTTTGTATATTTACAATTATATATATATATATATAATAAGTAAATAATAAAATTTTTTAAAAATTTGAAAAGTACATCACATACATTGAATAAGTATCCTGTCTTATATGACATTGCATGCATATGGAATATCAATTTAAGGACTTACTCTAATTATCTGCACTTGTTTTGAAACAGAAACAACTTTATATATTGTTCAAACAAAATTTAAAAGAAACAAAAAATTTTAAATTAAAACTGTGGACAAAATTATTGATGTGTAATTGAATGGTTTTTAATTGTGAATTTCTTTCCACATTCCTTATAATATCCTCTCTGTTGCAGAAATACACATTTATTTCAGCACGAATTGGTTTTCTTAGTTTTAAGATATTTTTTGGGTCACATTTTAAAGCAGAATAAGAATTTGAAGAAGCTCGTTATATTTCATAGCACATAAAATCAATAATGCAAAAACAAAACATATTGAAACAATGTTTGATTAATAAAACGGCTATAGTTTAATTAATATTTTACTATTTATTACAAAATACTAATTACATACCGGCAAAAAGAACAGTGAAGAAAAAAAATACCAAAATTCTCATGTTAAATTTTAGACGACCAAACATATCACTTTTTTGAAAAAATTAATAACATAGCTGAATCTGAAGATTTTCGGTGTGGAAATTTTTGATTGAAATAAATTTAAAAAGCGCTTTAAAACATTTATCGACGCATTAATTTATTTATTCCTACTTGAAATTTTGCGAAATGCAACGAACAGCTAGTACACTTCTCTGTTCATCTTTAGTTTTTACCGAACAATCTAAGCCACCTTGAATCTCGATGAAACTGGGCCGGTTTATTATCGTTAGGTAGAGTAGGTTGTTGAATACTAAGAGGGAGAAATTCCCTGTTGATTCCAGTAAACGTGAAATTAAAAAAGAACATTATGCATTAGCTATTCTTGAGGTGTTAAAAATATAGTGTCGTACATTATTCTCGTGTTTTGATAATATATTGTGCTTTGGACGAAATGGAAAGAGTCTTAGTGCAGAACAATTTCAAGCCTACTAAAATGTTATACTTCACGAATATATATATATATATATATATGATATATGTGTAAAACTAAACGTATCGGTAAATACGATGCTTTTAAGATATTAAAATTATTTGTGGTGGTTTTCGAAAAAGGACAGTTTGTGGTAAGGTCATTTGCCATTAGAACAGTGATATGGATGTCACCGAGTGCCGAGAATCATTGCCCCCTCACTGAAGATGAGGAGCACTGCATTACGGCCACATTTTCCCATCATAATTATCGAACATTTGTGATCATAGTTTTAATGAACACGTTTACGAATTATTTTCGGGAATTTGCATCTTTCCAACCTTCTTCGAACCCAACAAAAAAAAATAAAATCTTTCGGTCCTATTGTGCTATCACAATTTTATCACAGCTTGGACACAATCTTTATACAGTGCAGTTCCTACTGCTGGATGAGAAATTGCTTAAATAAGGGTATCACAATTTTAACCAAACAAAGCTATGACAAGTAGGCAGAATGTGAATGCAGCAAGCAAACTATGAAAATAACAGAAATTAACTAGTTTTACAAATTAGTTATGCCTCACATGTGAAGGTTACAAAATGTCCCTCCAAATTTGATTGGAATTTATATTAAGCTTAGATCTGGTTAGGATGTTAACTTTCTGAAGTTAGTAGGACCCACCTTTCAATAATTATCGAGAAAATTATGTTTGAAGAGTTTAAATAATAGTATTATAATGTTAAATAGCTGCGCTTGTAAGGGGTGCTTTTATGGTGTGATTGTTGAAGTCACGAACTTGCGTTATGACTTCTAATTTCAGCCTTGTTCCCATTTTTGTTTACTTTATTTTAATTTGTTGTGTTAACTTCGTCATAAATTGAACATAATTACTTACATTAACAAATATACTTCCTATAATAAACTTTAATATAAATAAACTATAAATAAACTTTTCTATAAATACTTTCATTCGTACAATATTTTTATTTATCTCAAAATTTTATTTTAAATACATATAAAATATTATACCTGAAAAAGGAACTGAACTAGAATTTTCTTTGGAATAATTTACTTGTGAGGAATTGTAGAATTGACAAATACAAGTTAGAAGAACGGAGGAAGGCGGAAGAAAACGAATTAAAGAGCATAAAAATGCTGGATGAAACCTTTTGGAGTAAGATTTCAGTTTGAAATTATTAAAATGCTTAGCAACATCACTTAATTATTTTGCAATTCAATTTTTGGGAAAAATTTTTTTGGTTTTGCAACTTTTATTTTGTTTAATGAATTTTAGTGTACAAGTTTAGGTTTTTCACTTGATTGAGTTATGGTTTATGTTTGAAAATAATTTCTCGTGCTTATATTTGAAACGGGCGGGTTTTTCTTAATCATTTCTACTCTAAATTGACTGTAAGATGGCATGGGGGAAATAGTTAACTCTTAACTTCTTACATGTAGTAGAACATTGCCTTCTGGGTAAACTTTAAAGGCTAACTGCCTTGTATTGAGTTTTGCATGAGTGAATGTCAAGAAATATTTCTCCAAACAGTCTGATTGATAGTGCACACAACCTATCCTACTCGCAAAATAGTTTTCTTTTCTTTTTTTTTTTTTTTTTTTTTTCTAAGAGGACGTCATCAGCTGATTCGGACCAGAAATCTTCTTCGCTAACCATTAGATCACGAATTGGCTCTTTTCAAACATTGTGTGATATTTATAGTAAAATTCCCGCGAATAACAAATGCTTGATACAACGAGGCGCTATATATTTTGGAGAACTATTATTGTGTTTGAGTGTAAAAGGTTTTAAATTATTTATATGATAATTAAATGCATAATAATATATTAATTTAATTTGATTATTTATTTCTTATTTACATGTTTTTAATTTATATCAAAAATAATATATTAAAAAATAATATAATTGAAAATAAACTGTGCATCGAAAGTTTAAAGAAAATATATTCTGTTCTGGATAGAACAAGTCGAATGCTTTTATTGTTGACGGTAACGAATGGATTGGTAACTATTTACTTATAGAGCAAGTTTTTCCCAATCCCTTCAAATTTTTTTCAGTTAAAATAATCTTAAGTTAAAGTGTCAGCAAATCTAAATAGTTTAAGAAGCATAAATGTTTCAAAATTTTGGCTTTTTCCCTGTGTTTCAATATTTATCAAAATATTTTATTTGATATATATTTATTATATATAGTATGACAACGGGTTGATTGACTTGGTAAACGGTTAGATGTTGCTGTCGACCAAGTGGTATAAGAAACAACAAAAACAAACATAGTTAGTATTAATAAGTATAAGGCATACTTGTTTGGCATGATAATTATAATTTTACTATATATCTAGATTTTCCGATGGTTATATACATTGGTTACTTTGCTTATTTTATTTACTTATTATTTTTTAATAGTGTTTGTCTCTAAACAAATATGTTTTTTTTTTTATATAATTATGAAAAATAAATGAAAAATATTTTAAATTCATTTCATTTATTACAAAAAAAATTTGAATACAATTTATTCTTGAGATGGCTCTTCTGTCTCTTCTCCACTCTCTTGCTGGCATTTGCCTGCGAGTTTCTGCAGGAAAGAAGTTGGATTGATTAGTATATATATATATATTTATAAAAAAACCATTTATATTAAACAGAAGCTCATTAATATTTATTCAAACATTTGTTGCATTGTTATGCAAAATTAATCTACAGCTTGAATTATAATTATTCAAATAACTACGAGTGGTATTTATAATACAGAAAGATTTTGGTAATCCATGTTTTCGGATGCAGGAACCAAGGGGAATTTTCCAGTCGCGAATTTCCCCAAATTTATTAAATTCCAAAGCCAAATCAGTTTTAGAGAAAAAATAAATTACGAGCACACAAAACTGAAATAAAAAAGTATTTTAAGTAGCATCATATTTACTTGATTGAATAGTTGTTCATTTTTGCATAGAAATTCTGTTTTGTGACTCGTTGTCTCCGAAGTTTTTCAAAAAATTGAACTGACGTCAATAAAGCATTTGATCGCTGATACATGTAGCTACTCCCAACATCTAATACTACTAATAGTACTAACACCCAAAACAAAATAAGTTTTAATGAAAAATATATATATATACAGGTTGATTATAATTGAATTCTAACTTTTAAAATGCTGTAAGAAAAAGAACCACTCGTCACAATGAGTCCATATTTTAACTGTAGATACTTGCAGAAGGGATACTTACTTAATAACTTTAGTTAATTTTGAATAATCATTTAATAAATTGAATTTTCATAAGGTTTTTTTAAAATTAATTCATTAATAAAGGCTTAAAATTAGCTAATTAAATAAAAAACAATTTAATTCATAAATTTATTAATAAGATTGGAAAAAATCTTTTTTTTTTTTTTTCCGACTTAGTTTTCAAATGAATTTTCTTTTATATCTAAGTACTTTTAATGCAGTAATTACATTACAAAACATTGAATCACCGTATTAAAACTTAACAATTAAATAAAATGCAGCATTCCTTTGAACGAATGTAATTTAAAACGTTATTATTTTCAACAGAATGAAAATTTAAATATTTTATTTCTGCTCTTAAAAAAATATTTTGATTTAATGACAACTAATTTGTCTAATCTAATCACATGGATAAGATATGTTGCTTAATTATCGCTATTAAAATAGTAATAATAATTTATTTGTTTAACAAATAAAAATACAGAAGATCTCTATCATTTGATCCTCGGTAACCCAAATTCGATTATTTCAACCAGATTAAAAATTCTAACCTGTCGCCACATAACAAAATGCTTATTTACATGTATTACATGTGTCCTATGATTACTTAGGCAAGTCCAGTTTGGAGCTGTGCAGCATAAAGTAACTTGGAAACCATACAAAGACTTGAAAACAAAATCTTTCGGATGATCACCAACTCACCTCGGTACTCCAGGAATCAGGATATTAGACAATCGCTTAACTTTCCAAACATTCGCCAATTTATATTTAAAATTTCTACAGTAATATTCCTCACACTTGCAATTTGGTTTAAAATTCTCTTCCTAGGGATTATATTTCTTTGTTTAAAAATACTGTGAACGTACTGTACTTAACATATAATCCGTTGTTTTTTCCCCCTCATTCCTTCATCTGAAGTACCATTATTGCAAGACCCATAGGACGGTGGGCCTCCTTTTAATGTAATATACTATTCTCATTTCATATTTATAAACTTTATTTTTAAAGTCTTCTAACTTAATATATACTATTACTTTCTATTTTATTTTTTAGTAATTATATATTTCTAGATAGAAAATGTGTGGTATAAAATTTCAATGGGCATTGACCTAAAGCAACGCTTCTCCACCATTAAGATAAATGTGTGTGGCTGCTCCACAGCCAAAGTACTTTGTTTAAACCACCCAGAACTCCACCCAAGTTCTATTGAATCCAAGAAAGCCCGGAAGCACAATTTTCTTTTGTGTACAATTTTTTTTTTCACACGCCTGCCTGCTTTTTAGTGCAATTGATGCGAGAGACGAAGATACTCGATAGCTATTATGATGTTCATCATCTTGCCTCATGAGTCGGACTACCTGGAGGTAGTTTTCTGCCTTTGTCCCACACGATACGAATATGCGGGATAGTTCCCGTTAAAAGTCCTCCCGTATGGAACTGTCCTTCTTCAGCAACACGGAGCCAAGTCAGAATTCTATTTACGCCTTTCCTTCCTTCCATTCTTGGACGTGATATAGATGTGTCTGTCTACCAAGTGGGATAAGAAAAACAACAACAAAAACACATTTTTGTGGGCTATTTCATTCAAATAATTTTAATTTAGGATTGTCGCATATTTTTGATCGCATTTATTTTGTGAGAGGAAGGTCTGTTTAATTCGAGTCTTCAATAATTCAGGTTGTTTTCCCACTTGTCTAACTGCCCTAACTAATTTTTGATTATAGAAAATTTACTGACCCAAAATTCTCAGAAATGTATTTGCAATCATTCGCAATCCTTTGAAATGGTGAAAAACATAAGAACTTTCTTATTAACCCATTTGATTGCATCCTATTAATAAATTGCGTTGAGATACTTACACCAACCAGTCCTCCCTTAGAAGAGATACATTTGAGTCCTTCCAAACATGGGCACCTTACTTTGTATACGTGGTCCTTGAAGAGGTTCTTGATTGGATTCTTTTCGCAGATTTCATCTGAAGTGTTAAAGGGAGAAGGTCTTATAGTTAGAATTTATCATGAATAAAATACTAATAAGCATTAGATTTATTATGAAATGGCCATGTTTGAATGTAAAATATATTTTTTATTTTCTAATTAATTTATATCGCTGGTTTGGTAGATATAAAATACATTTTTAAAATATGTGTTACTCATTGTGGTGTAGAGCAGAGGCGGCCAACCGCGGTGCGCCTTGAATATTTTTCCGGCAATTGAGATTCATCACACTTTTACAAAATATATTTATTTTATAACAGGCAAAGTAGTGAAAACCAGTGTATTAAAAAATACATTATGTGTGCATCCATATATTAAAAAATTAGCTGTCGAGATTATGATAAAAATTAACTTTGATTTTAAAATAATATTCTTGCGAATATAGGACAGATATTGCCTGTTCTATTTATGAGTTTACAGTTATGAGTTCGCAGAATAATTAAATTATGTTCTGTGATGAGTGGAGAAACAAATATCGCCCTAGTAAAATAAATATTTTTTAATGATGTCCTTTTTTATTTCATTTATATTTATATATTTATTTCATTTTTAGTGTTATATATTTCTTTACAATGTGCGTTTAGTATCATTATTATTATATTATCTGGTTAAAATCTAGAATGATGTACTCCACAGGAATATTTAAGAATAAAATATTATATATAAGTACTCCCCGCCAATCTTGCAACCCTGAATATATCGCCAAATTTCCGCCAATTTCTTTAGGGCTGCTATTCTGTAATTAGAAGAATTCGTAGCTTCATTTTCCGAACAATATAATGAATATTTTATTGCTATTTCGATAATTATTTGCAGAACTTTTACTTGCAGTAAATAAGAACAGAAATATATATACTTTTAAATAAGTATTCCGTTAAATTACTGATAATTCCGAGTTTATTCTTATAACATATTTCTGTCTCTGATACAGAACATAAGCAATTTTTACGATGTTGCCACTCATTAAAATAAGAAACAAGCAAGAAAAACGATTTTTTAATTTATTAATAACTTATATTTTATTCTTAAATAATTAATTTCCTTTTTAAAGATGTTCGTTTAGTTAGGATCTTGTGACAACCGTAATAAGAATTCGCACATGATATTTGAAGCTGTAGCTTATTAGAACGTTAGTTAACATTACAAATTAAATTTTTAAAAATTAAAATAAATTAATAATAATAAAATAATGTGTCCGGAATATTTGATAATTAACTGGCAGAGTACATGTGGAGGCGCCAGCACAAATTTGACATCCGCAAAATTTTTTTATGATTTCACCGATGGAATAAAATGTTCGTTTCCACCAGAGACGAAGGATATATACCAAAATAAAAGGTAAGTTATTCTCTGGTTTCTTCTTTTTCTCTTTTATTAATATTAATTTATCATTCGAATTTGGCATCGTAAAGAAAATTACTTATTTTTTGACATTTAATAATTTACTATTAAATGATGATGATTATTTGTGTTACTATTATTCTTACATGTTTACATGTAAGAATAATAGTAAACACAATAATAATATGTTTCAATTTTTCACTCCAAACAAATGTCTGTAGTGGGCCTAAATCTAATATGGGGATTATGAGGACTTTATATGCGGCACAAAATTAGGATGTGTTTCCAAAGTGGCACGCAATATCATTTGGGCAACCCCCTGGTCTAGAGCGACGCAGTAGACTGCACATTATGGTTTCGAACTAAGAGATTTTTTATTCGAAATCCAATTAGTGAAGCCCTAACCAAAAGTGTCCATGTCATTTCCTAGTATGAGTGAAATAAATCCCTCAGCTGGGAAGTCATTCCTTTGGATATGAAGAGTATACAAATCTCTCAGATGCTTCTCTTTATAGAGTGTTCAAATTACGATTTTACAATGGGGGTGAAGTTTACAAACCATACTTGGAGTTTTTTTTTTATTGTTGTTCTTAATAAATGTCTGCCACATTAATAAAGAACCTCAAGTTTCATCCGATTTTGACTCAGATGGATACGATATCATCATGTAAACAAATACAATGGAAACTCAGTATATGTCCGTTTTGTAACAAGCCCTACTTAATATGTGTTCTGTATGAAGTTGAAAAATTTTGTTTGGTTTACAACCTTTGTTTCGAATACGAATTGCATGTGTCAAAATCTTCGCCAAATTGATTGCAAAAAAGGTTTGTTCTAACAAAGTCCAAAAAAGTCGCAAAAGCATTGCCCGGATTCACCAAATAATGCCACATTTCGAATCATCTTAAGGAGATGGCAGAAACAAAGATCTTTGGGACAAATTTTGAGTAAATGTCAAATCTGGAGATCCTTAATGGAGTCCAAGTAGGGAAGAGAGAACAGAAACAAAAAATTAAATTTACAAATTTTATTATATTTGTATTTCATATAATTATTTGTATATTTATGTCTTTTAATATCATGCAGTATTTTAGTTATTTTATAAGACTCCATCATTATGTGATATTCTAGTTACAATTTATCCATGAAAAGGATTCCTAATTTCCCATCTTTCTTATGATAAAATTCATTTGATTTAGAACAAAGGACCTGGAAACGATTAGCGACATTATACAGAGTACCAATATAAAGTGGGATTTTTTTTTTGGGGGGCAGAAGGGACCTAACATTAGTGTTGTGAAGGGTTTACTTACATCCATCTAATTTCTAACTGATAGAGTTAAATGATGCTTACCAATATCGTGGCGTTTTCTACAAATGCCAGCGGGGGTGTTTCCAACTTGAATGCAGCACTCATCTGCCTGGCACTTTTCCTTGTCTCCAAAGCAGGTGAGGGCAGCTGAAGCAGCCTGTAAGAAACCAATCAAAATCAGAATGGACAACATTGGCTTTAATTGAGGAAGTTCTCATTCCACAGCATTTTTTAAGGAAGAATTCATTTTTCTCTTTTGTTACACTGGGTTTCGGTTACTGAGTTCAATGTAACGAAAACTGCTAAATGTAGACAGTAAATGTGTATTTTCACAAGATATCAAAAATTCACAACTTAGAACGTATTTTAGTATCTCAAGATCTGCTTTCGCATATCACGAAAAGTACGACTGGCAGAAAAAAAAAAAGGCTGCCTTCAGAAAGAACTTTGAAGGGAAACTTCCCAACATATTTCATACAATTTCGACAACAAAACAATTTATGTAATTATTTTTAAATATATAACATCAATTATTAAAATTAACTAACATAAATTGATTAATGAGAATTTTAAATATATTTTGATAGAACGAGATAAATTGTATCAATTATATCGGCAAACACACCAAAAACAGACATTCCAACTTTACCAGGCAAAACCTTCTTCTTTTTCAATCACTTAACAGCCCCATGGTGGGCCGAGGCCTACTGGCAGATTTCGAAACATGAGATGTTTCCGTTTTATGGGCTAGGGTTGTCAGCCCAACATTCAATTGTCTACAGTCATGTGAGATCACTACTTCTACTACACCACGTCATATCATTGTACCTAGAGCTGAGTTGACCCTTTACAGTTTAGGAATAATATACCTACGGTTTAAAGTGGATCCCGGAACACTACAAACATCCCTGTCACCGGCGGGACTCAAAAATCTGTGGTATCGAGCTCCAGAACGCTAGTCACTGCGACCATCAGACACCAACAAGCAAAATCTGCCAATCCAAAATACATCACCATCGCGGAATCGATAGATTTCATAAATATTTGATATTAACGAGACAAATGGTATCACCAGATAAGTTGGTACCCTCAATCTCTGTAAATGCATATGCTACCATTGCGTTGATGTCTATTCCACTTTGCATAAACACAGACGACACTATTAACAACGACATGTTAAAAGATTGAATTTCCAAAATTTCTATTTAAAATAATTTTTAAAAAAAAGGAGACTTGCACATCAGAAATATTTACTCGCCACCGTGGTAAACACATCACAAATATTTTAAAGAATCTTTTCAAAAATATTCTTACCATCACGCAGAGGGAGGCTACAAGACAGGTCAAGAAAACTCTCATGATTGCGATTCAAAGGTGCCAAGTTCTAAAATGGAACTCAAAAATTGTTGTTTCCTCAGTAAAGCGCGGAACTACTTTTATAGTTTTGCCGTAAATTGTAACACTTCCTTATCTTTTGGAATTGAACAAGTGTTCTTAATATGCTAATTTCTCATACGTTATGATAATTTTCTTATTTAAATATCATAGATGATAATTCAAACCACCTGTTATTCTCAGCGTATGGATATTTCGTATTCCCATAGAATTATCTGTAGTTTCCTGATTTAACGAAATTTGTTGACTAGTAAAAAAATATTCTAGTAAAAGTAAGTAAGTAAGTGCAAGGATATTTGATTAAATACTGATTATAGAGATTGAAATGCTGAAAACAAGAGAGTAGTAAAGAGTATAACTTTTGGAATAAAATATGAAACAAATTTTACAATTCTCATTATTGAGGAAATAAAATTAATCACATTTGGCCCTTTTTTTTATTTATAATTATCTTCTCATCATTAATCTTATTATGCTTCAAATCATTTTCGTGGTCGAAAAAAAAAAACATCATAAATAGTTTCAATTCAACTTTCATTGCATATTGCCTTTGAGAATGTTTTAATTGTTTATTATAGTAAATCTCTATTGTAAGATTGTCATAACATTGCGCGATAAAACCCTCATATACTTTTAAATCTAAATTTATTATTTATGTACTAAATAAAATATATGCTTTTAATTAAATATTGATAAATATCTTATTATATTAAATACCCAAATTCATTCAAAAATTCGGAACAGAACAAAAAATAAAAGGGCATTTTTTTGCTTGCAATGCATTAAAACATCTCTTTAATATAATAAAAGTTTTAAAAAATTGCTGTGTCAAATTTTAAAGAAATATATAACACTAAAAATGAAACATAAAAAATAAATAAATTCAAGCAAAATAAAAAAAAAATTAAATCATTAAAAAATATTTATTTTACTAGTGCTATATTTGTTTCTCCACTTTTTTACTTAGCTTTTTGCAAATCGGTCTCGGTTTGGTACATCGCTCATCGTAACTAGTGTTGCAGGTTAGCGTTCGTTATGTTTCAGAGTGCTTTGTGTTTGGTTAATTTCATTTTAGCAAAAAAAAAAAAAAAAAAAAAAAAAAAAAAAAACCGATTCGCAGGTGTAAATTGTACACAAATACACTAACAACTTCAACTAAGAGTCTGGTTTACCCTGCTATCAACAATCAACTGTGCATATCTAGGGATGATCACGGCGGTCACTTAAAGTGAAACATAGAACCTGTTATATTAGATGTTCCAAGATGCGCACTTCTTGAGCTTCGCAGAATATAATTTAATTATTCTGCGAACTCATAACTGTATACTCATAAATAAAACGGGCCATATATACGCAAAATATTATTTTAAAATCAAAGTTAATTTTTCTCGTAATTTTGAGATTTACTTTTTGAATATATGGATGCAGACATAATGTATTTTCTTAATACATTGGCTTTCACTATTTTGTCCGTTCTAAAATATATTTTGTAAAAGTGTGACAGATTTCTCGGACAGGAAAAATTTTCAAGGCGCGCCGCGTGTTGGCCACCCCTGATCTAGACCAAATTCATGAACCCGTGTGTGTTATATCGACAAGTATTGATAATGAGTAAAAAAATGCAACTTCTTTTTGTCCTTGACCTTGCTGCACAAAGACATGGGTTACCCAAACGGAGAAATCTGATTTTAGCCTACCTGGTTATATTCCTTGCCCTGGGTACCCATATTAATCGCCTTTTATAACATGCAGGGGCTACAATGGGGCTATTATAACCTGGACAAACATGGTTTGGGTGTGGGTCGGATCAGAAGTGCCCTAATAAATTTAGAGCTGAACTCTATTATGGAAGAGATTTCTGATGAGATCTGCGACTCTCTTGTGTTCAATATTTGAAACCTCATTAAACATCATAATTAAAAAGCAGGATTCAAATAATTTTTAATCTATGAATCAGTAAACAAAACTTATAATTGTTATTGGCATTTTAAAATGAAATAGATAATTAAAATAATAAAGACAAAATAAATAAATTTTGGATCATTTCGTGTAGAAATTTTACTTTAATTAATTAAAATAAATAATATCACACTAGTATTTGTAAGGGTGTATGATACCCCCATATAGTATATGGGGACATCTTCATATACTATTTTTAAACCTTTCATTTTTTTAACGTTGTAGAACGAATTTTTAACGTAGTAGAACATTATTTTCTGGGTAAACGTTAAAAAGCAGCTGCTTTGTATTGTGTTTTGCATGAGTGAATGCCAAGAAATATTTCTCCAAACAGTCTGATTGTCCATGTTAGATGTAAGGACACCATATCCTAGTCGCAATATAGTTTTCTATTTCTTTTTTCTAAGAGAACTTCATCAGCTGATTCGGACAACAGATCTTCTTCGCTTACCATTAGATCACGAATTGGCTCTTTTCAAAGGTTGTGTGATATTTATAGTAAAATTCCCTCGAATAACAAATGCATGATACAGCGAGGCACTACATATTTTGGAGGAATATTGTGTTTGAGTGTAGAAAGTTTTAATTTATTTATTTGATAATTAAATGCATAATAATATATTAATTTAAATTGATTATTATATTTCTTATTTACTTGTTTTAAATTAATATAAAAATAATATAAATTGAAAATAAACTGAGCGTCGAAAGTTTAAAGAAAATATGTTCTGTTATGGATAGAACAAATCGTATACTTTTATTGTTGAAGGTAACGAATAGATTGGGAACTATTTACTTATACAGTAAGTAGTTGCCAATCCATTCAAATTTGTTTCAGTTAAAATAATGTTAGTAAATCTACAGAGTTTAAGAAGCATAAATGTTTCACAATTTTAGCTTTTTCCTCTGTTTCAATACTTATCAAAAAAGATTTTTTGATATAACAATATTTAGTATGACAACGAGTTTACTGACTTCGTTAATGGTTACATGTTGCTGTCGACCAAGTGAGATAAAAAACAACAGCAACAAACATATTTAATATTAATAAGTATTATGACATACTTCTTTAGCATGATAGATATAATTTTACTACATATCTAGATTTTCCGATGTTTATATACATTGGTTACTTTACTTATTTTATTTACATATTATTTATTAATAGTGTATGTCTCTAAACTAAGACATAATTATGAAAAAATAAATGAAAAATATTTTAAATCCAGTTCATTTATTACAAGAAAAATTTGAATACAATTTATTCTTCAGCTGGCTCTTCTCCACTTTCTTGCTGGCATTTGCCTGCGAGTTTCTGAAGGAGAAAATTTGAATTGATTAGTATATGTATGTATAAGTATTTAACAAAAAGCAAATATTTATATTAAACAGAAGCTCATTAATATTTATTCAAACATTTGTTGCATTGTTAAGCAAAATAAATCTACAGCTTGAATTATAATTATTGAAATACCTACGAGTGGTATTTATACTACAGAAAGAATCTTGATAATTCATGTTAGTAGGGAATTTCATCAATTCGGATACATGAACTAAGGGAATTTTCCCGTCGCGAATTTCCCCAAATATATTAAATTCCAAATCAAGATTTGTTTTAGAGAAAAATAAATTACGAGCACACAAAACTGAAATAAAAATGCATTTTTAAATTGCATTATGTTTACATGATTGAAAGGAAAAATACAAATTATCTATAGTTGCTCATTTTTGCCTGGAAATTCTCTTTTATGAATCGTTGTCTCCGAAGTTTTTCAAAAAATTGTACTGACGTCAATAAAGCATTTGATCATTGATACATGCAGCTTCTCGCAACATCTAATACTACTATTAGTATTAAAATCCAAAAACAAAATCAGTTTTAATTAAAAAAATATATACACCCTGTATGTATTTTTTAATTAAAATCAATTTTGAGTGAGACTTTTTGAGTGAATTTTAATCACCCTGATTAAAATTCACTCAAAAAGTCTCACTTTCAAAATGCTGTAAAAAAGAACAACTCATCACAGTAAATTCAAATTTGAACTGAAAACACTTGGAGAAAGGGTAAAAGGTATGGCATCAAAAAAAAGTTCCACCGATTTTTGCCATCAATTTGGTATGACCTCGCCATGGTGGATGAGCTTTCCACTAACAGTGTCACAATTGTTGAATGAATTGAAAGTCATTTTTCCCGTCAAAAAAGAAACTATCAAGCACATTGAACACTACAGTAGGTTTAATGTGCTGCTCATGCCAGATACATTGTAATTTCCATTCAAAAATATCACCGGCAGCCAAATTCACTTTCTTTTATGCCGCTTGCAGCGAAATCTATTAATAAACTTTGGAACTTTTTTTTGGAGGCATACCGTTTCATCCTTCTTCAAGTTTTCAAATTTGAACTCCTTGTGGTGGTTCTTTTTTTTACAGCATTTTGAAAGTGGGACTTTAATTATAATACCGCTGCATATCTACTATGCGTTTTGCACTCGAAATAATATTTTCTTTTCCAATGTTTGAAGCTTCGATTTCATCAAGTTTTCTTTAAGAAACTGATCAAATGAGCTTTTTGTCATTTAATTTTCTGTTTGCAATTATGTAGTCTTAAATCTGTGAGTTTTAGAATACAATAACACTTTCTTCAAATAGAATTGCATGTTTTTAGACGAGATTAGCCACTTCCTTCAGAAATAAAAGTGACTAGTCTAAACATGGGTAGGAAGCATAGAAAAGCGAAAATTCCAAGTTTGTAAAAAAAAACTACACCTCATTTGAGTTTTCGAATGGAACGGAATTGCGTTGAGACCATACGGGTTCTTTTGACTTGGTCTAGATGTTGTTGTCTACAAAGTGGGATGGGAAAAAACAACAACAGCAATTTAGTAGACTAGTTCATTCAAATAATTTTAATTTGGGATTGTCGCATTCATTTTGTGAGTGGAAGGTCTGTTTAATTCGAAAAATCTCAAATATCTCTCATATATATATATATAAAACTCTTGAATAATTTAAGTTATTGACAACCCTGACTAATTTCAGATTATAGAAAATTTATCATCCCAAAATTTCCAAAAATATATTTGCAAACATTCGTAATGTTTTTAAATGATAAAAACCATAAAAACTTTCTTATTAACCCCTTTTATTCCATCCTATTAATAAATTTCGTTGAGATACTTACACCAAGCAGTCCTCCCTTAGAAGAGGTACATTTGAGTCCTTCCAAACATGGGCACCTTATCTTGTATACGTGGTCCTTGAAGAGGTTCTTGATTGGCTTCATTTCGCAGATTTCATCTAAAATGTTATAGAAAGACGGTTTTATAGTTGGAATTTATCATGAATACAATGCTAATATGAATTAAATTTACTACGTTTGAATGTAAAATATATATTTTATTTTCTAATTAATTTATATCGTTAATTTGGTAGATATAAAATACATTTCTAAAATATGTGTTACTCACTGTGGTGCAGAGCACGATGGGGGGCAACCTGCGGCCCTCCTTGAATATTTTTCCGGGCCTTGATATATATCACACTTTTTCAAAATATATTTATTTTCTAATGGGCAAAGTAGTGAAAACCAACGTATTTAAAAAATATATGTGTGCATCAATATATTAAAAAATTAACTGTCGATATTATGAGAAAAATTAACTTTAATTTTAAAATAATATTCTTGCGAATTTATGACAGATATTGTCTGTTTTATTTATGAGTTTACAGTTATGAGTTCGCAGAATAATTAAATTGTATTCTACGAATTCATGATACGCGTATATTGGAATATCTAATATAAATAAATATATATATATATATAAATATATATAAATATATGACTAATTTTTTATTATAGAAAATTTATTGTCCCAAAATTTCCAAAAATATATTTGTAAACATTCGCAATGCTTTTAGATGACCTGAGTGACGTAGTGACCATCTCTAGATACGCACAGCTGATTGTTGATAGCAGAGCAAACCAGACTCTTAGTTCAAGTTGTTAGCGCATTTGGTTCAACTTACACCTGAGAATCGTTTTTTTCAATTCCTTCTATTAGCTCACACTCTCCCTATATATATATCTTGTTCAAATTTTCAATCGTTCATAAAATACTTTTCATGCATCCACTCAAGTTCAAATACATTTTTTTAACTTCTAGTGGATGGCACTGAATGTTAATACAGTTTTTTCAAATATTAATTCAGTAATTAAATTTAATTAATTAATTTTAGTTTTTTTTAGATTTAAGTTGCATATATCTACCAATAGATGGCCCCAGATAAACTTAAAAAATGAATGAAAATTATTTATAAAGGACTTTCTGCAATACAGTGAAAAAAAGTAGGAATTGACTTAAAATTTTTTTTTTATATTACTTGTTCTAAAATGAAATTGCCCAGACACAAAACACTCTGAAACATAACGAACGCTAACCGGCAACACCAATTGCGATGTGCGATGTACCAAATTGAGACCGATTTGCAAAAAACTAAGTGAAAGAGTGGAGAAATAAATATTTCAGTAGTGAAATAAACATTTTTCAATGATTTCATTTTTTTAATTCGTTTGTATTTATATATATTTTAAATTTCCTTTTTAATGTTATATATTTCCTTACAATGTGCGTTTAATATCATTATTATTATATTATCTGGTTAAAATCTAGAATACTGTAACCTCGAGAGAATCGCCAATCTAAGTAATTTAAATTTTTAATAATTAAAATAAATTAATAATAAAAAATAGTGTGTCTGGAACATTAATAATTATAAGGCAGAGTACATGTGGAGGCGCCGGCACAAATTTGACATCCGCAAATTTTTTTATGATTTCACCGATGGAATAGAGCATTCGTTTCCACCACAGACGACGGACATACCACAATAAAAGCTAAGTTATTTTCTAGTTTCTCTTTTCTCCTTGGTTAGTATTAATTTATCATTCGAATTCGGCTTCGTAAATAACGTGACATATTTTTTGACATTAAAAAAAAAAAAAAAAAATTGAGAAGCGATTAATTTTGGCGAAATTTTATCGTAACAGTGATTATTATCTTTGTCTAAACGATACCTTTTTTTGCGAGTTAGCAAAAATTAAATTCCACATAATAATTTGAATATAAAAGCGATTTAATTTGGTGTGAAAGCAATTTAGGAATAAAATGTTGGCAAAATAATGATATATTGTGGAGTTAAAGCGGCAATAAGTGGCGTAAAAAGAAAACATTACGATTTTGCCATAAGAGTGGTAAACTTTTGGCGATAAATAAATTAAGACCTGGAGAGACCGCACTGATCGCTAATTATCGATTCTATCGTTATGATAGAATCAACTTAAATTCTAATGTAAGCGGAGGCACCTGCATTTATATCAAAAGTAGCATCAAGCACCATGAACTACATTCTCCGTGCCTTAATTGCGCCGAGGTAGCCCTGATTAAAATTAATCTTAATGATTTTCCCTCTATTATCATCGCTTCGACTTACATCGCACCTTCAAACCCAGGTGGATACCCGGTGGAGGACATAGACAGGATTTTAAAATCTGGGACTAATGTGATTTGAGCCGGCGACCTGAACGCTTTCCACTCTAGTTGGTCTAGATTTTGGGTGTTCAAACCGTAATGGATTGAAATTGAACAAGTATCTGAAATTGCAAAGAGGATTGAAAGTTGTTGCTCCCCCAGACCAACTAGATTTGATTTAATATTAATAATAACCGCGCAGGTAATGTCCTAGATTTTGGAATTTTTAAATTTATTCCTTTTAATTGTGATGTAGAGGTGATCAACGAACTTGATTCAGATCATCTCCCTGATTTTTTTACCTTGAAACCAGCACAGAATCACTGAAAGGTCCAGATCAACTTTTGACCAATTGGGAGGACTTTGGCTATGCGTTAAGCACTAAGCCCTCCCCTTTTACATTTAAGCGAAACCGCTGAAGCCGAGCGTCTTATTCAAGACTTAGAGATAGCAGTGCAAGGAGCTCTAAGTGATGCATCTAAACATCGATTTAAACCTCCACCTATTTGGTTTCCAAGCAAGTTAAAAGATGCTATTAAAAATAGAAATAGTTTGCGTCGGTTCTGGCAAAGATCGAGAGATCCCAATGCTAGAGCCGATTATTATAGGCAAGTAGCCATGGTAAGAATCACGATAAAGAAATTATCTCAGCAACGATGGGAACATTCCACAGAGGCCATGACGCCTCAAACAACACCATTTAGACGAACGTCTTTGTTGCGTAAACCTTTTACCAACATTCCACCACTGATACGCTATGATGGATTTTTTGAGGACCTGAGGAGAAAGTCGAGCTTTTAGCTGATAGCCTACCACTTCAGTTTGAAATTAATCCCGACGTCGAAGATCCTATTTTCTTCAGACGCACCAACACTACAGTAGCAGACTTCCTATTACAACCACACGTTAATAATATTAGTCAGGTCAGTCCAGCCGAAGTCTGTGAATTTATTAGGAAAATTAAACCCAATACGTCTCCTGGGATTGATCGCATTAGTACTCGTATGCTAAAATCTTTACCTTATACTTATGTGTTACTAATCATTTCTCTGATTAACTTTTTAATCGATAAGTGTTACTTTCCTCAGAGCTGGAAAACTGCCGTAGTAATCCTATTCCAAAACCTGATAGCAATAGGGCCTACTCTCAAAATTATCGTCCAATCTCACTAATCAGTGGAGTGAGTAAAATATTCGAATATGCGATTCTTAAACGCCTGGATAAGCACTTCACGAATCATAATATTATCATTCCTGAGCAATTTGGGTTCAGAACTCAACTCAGTACTTCTCACCAGTTCTTACGTGTTAATGAGCTGATCCATGATGGCTTTATCAATCGTAAATCTACAGGATTATTATTTCTGGACGTAGCCAAAGCCTTTGATAAAATTTGGCATAATGGCTTATTACTAAAGCTCATATGACTCGGTTTTCGGCTCAGTTTATTAAAATTATTCCCTCGTATCTCACTTTGCATAATTTCAGAGGTCGAGTAATCATTTCTAGCGATCATCCAATCAGGAGCGGGGTTCCACAGGGCTCACTGCTCGGCCCCAGATTGTTTCTAATCTCTGTGAACGTCATACCTAAGCCAGAGTTCTGGCTATGTTCGCAGATGACACAGTTATAATTGCACAGCATAAAACACCAAATTCCGTCGTTGCTTTACTAAATAATTATATTCCTCGCTTGGAATGTTGGTTGACCACCTGGAAAAATAAAGTTAATCCTACCAAAAAGTGCGTGCCTCTTGTTTACACGTAAAAAAAACATTGGTTCTCTTTTGAATGTCACCCTTTTACAACCAATCCCCTGGGTTACTGAATATAAGTACCTGGGGTTAGTTTTTGACTCAAAATTATCATTTAATAACCACTTTACTAAAGTAGTTGCAAAAGCAACTGCTGCTAACGTTAAGTTAAAAGCCTTATTTCTCGTAAGAGCAGGGTAGCGATCAGACACAAGGTTTTGCTCTATAAATAAATCCTTCGACCAATTCTCTTATACGGATGTCCTATTTGGGCGTCCTCCTCGACCGCAAATCTCAAGAAGCTGCAAGTTTTCAAAATAAACAGATAGCTATGATAGTTAATGCTTCGTGGTTTGTTAGAAGGAAGCAACTCCACAGAGACCTTGATCTCGATCCTATTATGGATTATATTTTCAAAATTTCTAAATCTTTTCACTCTAAATGCCCTCAGATTCGTAACGAAGCAATCAGGCAGATACTTGTATACCATCCAGGTGTGGTTAGCTCAAAAGACCCAGAGCTATCTACGATACACACTGGGAATCTTTCCCAGCATTTAAAAAACGTTGTGGAATTTATTCTGCAACGGTTGATTCTTCTGCAACGCTGTGGCTGTTGTCTACCAACTATGATCAATTCAAGCGAATCTGAGCTGCAATCTTTGGCATTTAAATTTTAATTATTTGCTACGATGTGCCTTAATTTAGAACATGGCTATCTGACTTTTAAATATTAATTTGTTTTAATTTTTAACGGTTCATTAACTTGTTTTAAGGTCACTTTTAGATTCCTCCTAATTGTTTGTTTACTTTTTAATGCTAAACTCAATAGTCTATTTTAACAGCTTTCCGGCTGAATTATTTTAAAATCTCTTAATTATCCTGTCTTATTGTTTAAATCTTAACTTTTGAACTCTTAAGTTTGATTTGTTTGATTTTAATAACTTTAATTTAAATTTTTCTGTCTTTAACTATTTAAATTCTTAATACAATAGAAAATTAGTACTGCTCTGGTCACATCATTAATTTTAAGTACTTATAGTACTAGGCGAACTTTAAAAATAATTAATATAATAAAAAATGTGTTTTTCCTAACTGGTTGGGTTTTTCAATGTTTTGATCAACTTGACTGATGGCGCCATCTACCGACGAGTCAGTCAATCTACAACTGGAAAATTTTGTTATGTTGTTTACATGTACTTTTGTTACTTTTATTTTAATCTTAATTCCCTTATTTTATTTTTATTTTAGCTTAAAATTTTTAATTTTAACTTTAACTTTTATTTTTGGGCATCGACAACGGGCTCCTAATTGTACCGACAGCTTTAGCTTTTTCGATCTCTTGCTTTAATTGTCCTCAAGCAAGAGATGTTTTTCTAAAATTTAATTGTTTTATTTTTATTTTATTACTATCTATTAATTTAAGCAATTACATATTATGCAAATTTTTAACTATCTTAAGATGTGGAGGTTTTATGGTTCTTAAAACCAACTTGGAACTCCGTAACCGGTCCGCCCGTTGCCCGTTGGAGATAAAGCGATATAAATTGGCGTAAAGGCAATTTAGACAAAAAAAAAATTTGTCATAATAGTGCTAAATTTCGGCGTAAAAGTGATGACACTTGCAAAAGTATTCCAGAGATAAAATTTTTTAATGATAAAAATGTGTCGATAAAGCATTAACTTTTGGCGTAAAAGAAAAAACAATTTGCTTAATGAAAAAAAAATTTGGTGAAAATGTATTAACTTTTGGCTTAAAAGCACATTTAACAAAATTCGCTTAGTGAAAAGTTTGGAGATAAAGCGATAACTATTAGCGATAAAGAATTAACTTTTGCCGTAAAACCACTTCAAATAACAAAATTTGCTTAGTGGAAAAGTTTGGCAATAAAGCGGTATATGTTGGCCATAAAGCGATAAATGTTGACTATAAAGCATTTCAAAGATTAAAATTTTGGCACGACAGTGATAATATTTGGTGTTAAAGCGATAAACTTTGGCTTCAAAGCCTTTTCAGAAATAAACTTTGACGTAATATCTATTTGGCTACTAATGTTGGTGTAATAGAACTGTTTGATGTAAGAATAATAGTAAACACAATAATAATAACTCATTATGCTTCAATTTTCACTCAAACAATTATCTATAGTGGGCCTAAATCTAATATGGGGTTATGAGGTTTTTATATGCGGCCCACGGAATTGGGATGAGTATGCAAAATGGCCCCAAGATCATTTGGGTTGGCCATTCCTGGTCTAGAGCGACACAGTAGACAGCACATTAAGGTTCTGAACTAAGAGATTTTTATTCGAAACTGATTAGTGAAGCCTAACCAAAAGTTTCCATGTCATTTCCTAGTATGGAGTGAAATAAATCCCCTTAGCTGGGAAGTCCTTTCTTTGGATATGAAGATTATGCAAATCTCTCAGATGCTTCTCTTTATAGAGTGTTCAAATTACGATGGCGCAATGGGGGATGGGGAGTTTACAAACCACACTTGGAGTATTGTTTTTTTATTATTGTTCTTGATAAATATCTGCCGCATTAGTAAAGAACCTCAAATCAAATTTTCCAGCATTTGCAAACAACATCTTAGTCATGATTAGACTAAAAGAAATGAGCCAAATAAACTCTCCGAAGATGCTACTCTTTGTAGAGTCTTCAAATTACGATGTGAGGCAATGGGGGTGAAGTTTACAAACCCTTCTTTGAGTATTGTTTTTGCTGATCTTGATAAATATCTGCCGCATTAGTAAAGAATAACCTCAAATCAAATTTTCCCTTTTAGTAAAAACCAAATCTTAGTCATGATCGGACTACAAAAAAGTGCTAAATAAATCATTTAAAATCATTTTATCAGCTATGTAAAATCATGTTAAATTGCCAGCAACTACACAAAGATATATATATATATTTTATAAATTTTATATTATAATTATGTTGTTTTTCATGTTCCTTCTATCTTTTTTATTTTATTGCTTATTGTAGCCTGTCCTTGGAAATAAAAAAAAATATTATAATTATGATAAGTTTCATTATTATTTTTAAAACTGATTTAGTTATTTTTACATTTTATTATTTCATTCCTTAAATTTATATATATATATATATAAAGAAAAATTCCTTTAGTATAAAAAAAAGATTTTTTATTATTTTCTTTTTCAAGTGGATTAAATACTTCGGATGTGCAACTTTTTTATTAGAAAAATGTTACGAGTATCATTTATTTTTTTAAAAATTTAATCGGTAGCCCCCAACAATATCTGCTTTTAAGTGAGTTTTTAGAAAGCATTTCAAAACAATCTTCTCAGAAATTAAAAATATAGATTTTGAACCTTAAAAAAGACACCTTCCGTAAACAGATGAATGTCGATCTTTTCGGGGACGGCAATTCTTTTTGTCCATCAAGAGTCAATTTCATCCGATTTTGACTCAGATGGATGCGATATCCTCATTGACATGAAATCAAATACAATGGTTACTCGGTATACGCCTGTTTTGTAATAAGCCCCTACTTTATGTTTTCTGTATGAAGCCGAAAAATTTTGTTTGGTTTACGACCTTTGTTTGAAATACAGAATTGCATGTGTCAAACTCATTGCCAAATTGACTGCAAAAAAGTTTTACTCCCACAAAAAACCAAACAAGTCGCAAAAGCAGTGTCCGGAATCATTAGACAATGCTACATTTCCATCCATTAAGGCGAAGGCAGAAGCAAAGTTTTTGGGATAAATTTTCAGTAAATGCCAAATCTGATTATTCTTAATGGGGTCCAAGTAGGGAAGAGAGAACAGAAAAAAAAAAAAAATTAAATTTGCGAATTTTTATTATATTTGTATTTCATATAATTATTTTTATGTTATCTTTTAATATCATGCAGTGTTTTAGTAATTTTATAAGATTCCGCCATTATGTAATATGCTAGTTGCAATTCAAAATTTTCCATGGAGAAGGATTTATAATTTCCCTTTTCTTATGGCAAAATTCGTTTGATTTAAAAGAAAGGATATGGAAAGATTAGCGACATTATACAGAGTACCAATATAACGTGGGATTTTTTTTTGGAGAGGGGTGGGGGGGGAGAGTGGACCTAACATTAGTGTTGCAAGGGTTTACTTGCATTCATCTAATTTCTAATGGATAGTGTTAAGTGATGCTTACCAATATCGTGGCGTTTTCTGCAAATGCCAGCGAGGGTGTTTCCAACTTGAATGCAGCACTCATCTGGCTGGCACTTTTCCTTGTCTCCAAAGCAGGTGAGGGCAGCTGAAGCAGCCTGCAAGGAAACAATCAAAATCAGAATGGACAACATTGGCTTTAGTTGAGGAAGTTCTCTTTCCATAGCATTTTTAATGAAGAATTCATTTTCCTCTTTTTGTTACACTGGGTTTCGGTTACTGAGCTCAATGTAATGAAAACTGGGACATGTAGATTGTAAATGTGTATTTCACCAGATGCTAAAAATTCACGACTTAGAGCGGCCGCTAATGGGTGGATGCACACTTTTATACGATAAATATATTGCGATAAAGGTGACAATAAACCGATGCAAGGCTAGAGATTCTGAAACAATAAAATGTGATGTCTTTGAGATGAAACATGAGATGTTTTCTTTTTACAGGATAGGTTGTCAGTCCTATATGCAACTCTCTACAGTCATATGAGACTACTACTATTACTACACCACACCATATCATTGTCCCTAGAGCTGAGTTGTCCTTTTATAGTTTGGGAATGATGTGGGTGAGAAGTCTGATTGGACTCTGTGACGCTCTACGGTCCTATGAGATCGGGACCTATGGTTTAAAGTGGATTCCAAACCCTACAGACATCCATGGACCGCTGATATTCGAACGCGAAACCTGTGGTACCGACCAGCAGAGCGCTAGCTAATCTAATCATATGAGACTGGAACCTTTGGTTTAACGTGGATTCCGAATCATTACAAACGTTCATGTCACCGGCGGGACTCGAAACCTGTATTATCGAGAGCCACAGAGCTAGTCACTGCGGCCATCAGACTCCAACAGGCAAAATCTGCCGGGATACGGGATATTAACGGGACATCTGGCATCACCAAATAAGTTGGCACCCCCAATCTCTGTAAAAGCATATGCTACCATTGCTTCGGTGTCTATTCCACTTTGCATACACATAGACGACACTATTGACAACGACATGTTAAAGATTGAATTTCCTAAAACAATTTCTATTAATAATTTTAAAAAAAAGGAGACTTGCACATCAGAAATATTTACACGGCACCGTGGTAAGCACATCACAAATATTTGAAAGATTCTTTTGAGATATTCTTACCATCACGCAGAGGGAGGCTACAAGACAGGTCAAGAAAACTCTCATGATTGTTGTTGAAAGGTGCCAAGTTCTAAAATGGAACTCAAAAATTGTTGTTTCCTCAGTAAGGGCAAAAACAACTTTTATAGTTTTGCCATAAATTGTACCACGTCCTTATCTTTTGAAATGAACAAGTGTTCTTAGTATGTTTATTTCTCATAGGTTATGATAATTTTCTTTTTCACATATCATAGATGATAATTCAAACCACCTGTTATTCTCAGCGCATGGCCATTTCTTATTCCCATAGAATTATCTGTAGTTTCCTGATTTAAGGAAATTTGTTGAATAGTAAACAAATATTCTAGTAAAAATAAGTAAGTACAAGGATATTTGATAAAATGCTGATTACAGAGATTGAAATGATGAAAACAAGAGAGTAATAAAGAGTATAATTTTTTGGAATAAAATATAAAATATAAAAATTTTACAATTATCCTTATTGAGGAAATAAAATTATCACATTTTTGCCCTTTTTATTTATAATTATCTTCTCTTCATTATGCTTATTATGCTTCAAATTATTTTCGTGGTCGAAAAAAAAACCATCAGAAATGCTTTCAATTCAACTTTCATTGCATATTGCCTCGAAAATATTTTTATTGTTTATTATAGTAAATCTTTATTGTAAGATTATCATAACATCGCACGAACAAACTCTCAAATTCTTTTAAATCAAAATTTTTTATTCATATTCTAAATAAAATATATTTTTTTAAATAAGTATTGATAAATATCTTATTATATTAAATATCGAAATTCCTTTAAAAATTCGGAATTGAAGGAAAAATAAAAGGCATTTGTTGCATGTAATGCGTTAAAACACATATCTCATTAATATAATAAAAATTATTAAAAATTAATATATCAAATTTTTAAATTTTTATATACAGGGATTATCAAAATAATGGAAACACCTGTGAATAAAAGTGACATTTTTTAATGAGCTTCGTAAGCAATAAAATATAATAATAGCTACCAGTTTTTAAATAGAAATATATATTCTGATAGTGTGTGGTAGCTTTTATTGAAGTTCTGTAAAACTTGGATTTATTTCAAACACGTCAATTGTCGGACTTTTCAGATTTTCAAAGATGCCAAATTGTAGAAGCCCGCCTAGCTGGTGCAAGTGTAAATCCGAAACATCCCAACTTTCAGGCGTTTCTATAGAGGTAGGGTGTCTAAAAGTCATTGCAGCACAAACACAGCGTGGTAAGATAAGCTCGACAAAACAAAAGAGTGGACAGAAAGAGAAGACCGATGGGTATTGAAGGGGATTGGGTCTCAAAAGCGAACAACTGCAGCAAAAGTGACAGCAGAGCTCAATCAGCATCTGGATTCTCCAGTGTCATCTTTATAGTTAGAAGCCACCTTCATAAATAGGACATTTACGCCAGAGCAGCAATTCCCAAGCCACTTGTAACAACTGTTAATGCCAAATATCGTCTACAGGGTGCCACACTCACAAAACCTGGTCGATTGATAAGTGGAAAAAAGTAATATGGTCTGACTAATCGTCTTTCACACTTTTCCCTACAACAGGACGGGCGTACGTTTGGAGGACACCTGCACAAGGGTATGATCGCGATTGTCTCCTTTCAACTGTCAAGCATGGAGGTGGATCTGTCATGAGGGCAGCCGTGTCGTGGTTTTCTGCTGGACCAATCGTAACCCTGAAAGGAAAGATCACTGGGGAGAAGTATAAAGAAATTGTAGCTGACCAGGTCCATCCTATGATGCAAACTTTGTTTCCTGCAGGAGATGGAATTGTCCAGGATGATAATGCACCCATCCATGCAGTGGGACTTGTCCAATCATGGTTTGATGAACACGAGGTTGAAGTTAAATATCTACCTTGGCTCGCACAGTCAAACGACCTCAATATCATTGAACCGTTATGGTCTATTTTAGATCATTCAATCGGAATCGATATCCTCTCCCAGCATCTCTCCCAAAACTTTAACAATATCTCCATGAAGAATGGTACAATGTTCCTCTAACACTATTCAGCACTTGTTTGAATTGATTCCTAGGCGAATCCAAGCTGTACTACATGCCAAAGGCGGTCCTACCCCATACTAATAAAGGATTCTTTATTAATCAATGGTGTTTCTATTAATTTGATAACCCCCTGTATTTTATCAATAAAATAATTACGATTAAGCTTGGTATAATAACAGAAATTTACTAGTTTTACAAGTTAGTTACGTCTTACAAGGCGAGGTTACAAAATGTCCGTCCAAATTTGACTGAAATTTACTAAGCGTAGATCGTACTATGACGTTAACTTTCTGAAGTTAGTAGGACCCGTCTTTCAATAATTATCCAGAAAATTGAGTTTGAAATTAATACGTTTTTTATTAATTCACCTGTATTTTATTAGCTTCACCTGTATGTTTGTATGTTTGTATGTATGTATGTATGTATGTATGTATGTAAGTATGTATGTATGTATGCATGTAACTGACTTTTTTCCCTGGAGATCTGTTTCTCCTCATATACACTATTTAAGCTGCAAAGAAACATTTACAGGCATCTTTCAGAAAGAAAACAGTTGATTCTTTTTTTTACGCTTTTATATTAGTTTCACCTGTATGTTTGTTTGTTTTTTTGTAACTGACTCTTTGGGCTCGATTTTGCCCTACTTTAAACGATCAGATTTAATTTAAACGTTGTAGACTTATGAAGGACCAACGGCACTAAAATAGTTTGATAAGTTTATTATCTCATCATGATTAAGATCCCCAGGATTAGAGATTTTATTTTTAACTTATGAAGAGTAATTTAACCCATGTAGAATGAAAGTATTCAGTAAAAACATTCAAACCTACGTGGGACAATGGATGACGCGCCTGACTACGGGTCAGGAGATTCCTGTTCGAATCCTGGCTGGCTCGACATATTCGCATTTAGCCTTTGTTTTACTCACAATTACAATTACACCTCATTTAAATATTATAGTTTAAAAACACTAAAAAACATGCTTTTAGAGTTAATCAAACTAAAAAGTAAAAATTAATTAATAGTTTAAAAAAACTAAAAATCACGCCTTTTAGAGTTAATCAAACTAAAAAGTAAAAAATAAATTAGTTTAAAAATAAAAAAAAACGCTTTTAGAGTTAATCAAACTAAAAAGTAAAAAATAAATTAATAGTTTAAAAAAACTAAAAAATCACGCTTTTAGAGTTAATCAAACTAAAAGTAAAAAATAAATTAATAGTTTAAAAAAAAAAAGCTAAAAAAAAACGCTTTTAGAGTTAATCAAACTAAAAAGTAAAAAATTAATTAATAGTTTAAAAAACTAAAAAAACACGCTTTAGAGTTAATCAAACTAAAAAGTAAAAAATAATAATAGTTTAAAAAAAAAAAACACGCTTTTAGAGTTCATCAAATTAAAAAGTAAAAAATAATTGTTAACATGAGAAATACAATGACTGACCATAAAATGAATGTCACTGTTCTAAAAGCGTGGGGTGCTTTGTATGACATTTTAAAACTAACTCTGCATTTCGGAATGAAACTAGTGAAAAATTATAACGATTGATATATCGAGCACCCCACGCTTTTAGAACGGTGACATTCATTTTCTCGTCAGTCATTTTATTCTTATGTTAACAATTATTTTTTACTTTTTAATTTGATTAACTCTAAAAGCGTGTTTTTAGTTTTTAAACTATTAATTTATTTTATTATAATGTTAAAAAAGCTGCGCTTGAAAGGATCTTTTATGGTGAGATTGTTAAAGTCATGAGCTTCAGTTGTAAGTTCTAATTTCAGCTGTGTTCACGTTTATGTTTAATTTGTTATGCTAGCTTCGTCATAAGTAGAACAGAATTACATACAATAATAAATATTTTCTACTAAAGGCATAATTTTATATGCTTTCTTCCTACATTCATACATTACTTTTATTTTATCTCACGAAAATTTTTGTAAGGTCTGTTTTTACGATTACTTAATTTTTTTTCTTTTTTTTCAAAGGAGTATTCTGGAATAATATTAATAACTGTAGCAAATTAAAAAAAAATGTAATCAAATTCTTCTTTTATTTGGAATATATATAAAAAATATTATATCTGAAAAAGGAAATCAACTAAAATTTTCTTTGGAATTATTTACTTGTGAGGAATTGCAGAATTGTTACAGAATGGGGGGGAGGGAAGAAAACGAATTAAAGAACGTAAAAATGTCGAATGAGATCTTTTGGAGTAAAATTTCAGTTTTGATATTATTGAAATGCCTAGCGACGTCATTTGATTATTTTGTAATTCAATTTTTGGGAACAGTTTTTTTTTTTTTGGCAACGTTTATTTTGTAATTCAACATTTAATGAATTTGAGTGTATAGGTTTAGGTTTTCAATTGATTTAGTTATGATTAATATTTAAAAATAATTTTCCGTGCTTATGTTTGAAGCGGACCGCTTTTCTTAATCGTTTCTACTATAAATTGAATGTAAGGTGGCATGGAGGAAATAGTTAATTCTTAACTTCTTACATGTAGTAGAACACTGCCTTCTGGGTAAACTTTAAAGGAAGCTACCTTGTATTGAATTTTGCATGAATGAATGCCAAGAAATATTTCTCCAAACAGTCTGATTGTCCATGCTAGATGTGAGGACACCCTATCCTAGTCGCAATATAATTTTTCTCTTTTCTTTTTTTCCAAGAAGACGTTATCAGCTAATTCGGACCAGAGATCTCCTGCACTGACTATTAGATTACGAATTGGCTCTTTTCAAAGATTGTGAGATATTTTTAGTAAAAATCCGCGAATAACAAATGCATGATACAGCGAGGTGCTATATATTTCGGAGGACTATTATGACTATTATGTTTTCAATTTACATAAAAAATAATATAAATTGAAAATAAACTGCGCGTCGAAAGTTAAGAAACTATGTTTAGTTTTTAAATAGTAGAACGAATAGGTTGGGAACTATTTACTTATGTAGTAAATAGTTCCCAATAAATTCAAAATTTTTTTCAGTTAAAATAATATTAAGTTAAAGTGTTAGTAAATCTAAAGAGTTTAAGAAGCATAAATGTATCAAAATTTTAGCTTTTTCCTCTGTTTCCAATATTTATCAAATTTTTTTTTATATATATTTATTATATTCAGTATGACAATGGGTTGATTGACTTGGTTAACGATTAGATGTTGCTAACCAAGTGGGATACGAAAAGCAACAACAAACATATTTAGTATTAATAAGTATTATGGCATACTTCTTTAGCATGATAGATATAATTTTTACTACATATCTAGATTTTCCGATGTTTATATACATTGGTTACTTATCTTATCTTATTTACTTATTATTCAATAATAGTGTTTATCTCTAAACTAAGACATATGTTTTTTTTTTTTTTTATAATTATGAAAAAATAAATGAAAAACATTTTTTAGTCCAGTCACATTTCATTTAATGCAAGAAAAATTTGAATACAATTTATTCTTGAGATGGCTCTTCTGTCTGTTCTCCACTCTCTTGCTGGCATGTGCCTGCGAGTTTCTGCAGGAAAGAAGTTGGATTGATTAGTATACATATATATATATATATATATTATATATATATATATATATATATATATATATATTGTCAAAATGCAAATATTTGTATCAAACAGAAGCTCTTTAATATTTATTTAAATATCTCTTGCATTGTTATGCAAAATAAATCTGCAGCTTGAATTATAATTATTGAAATACCGACGAGTGGTATTTATAAAATAGAATGAATGTTGATAATCTCTGTTAGTAGGGATTTTTATTAATTCGGATACATGAACCAAGGGAATTTTCTCCATCACGAATCTCTCAAATATATTAAATTCTAAAACAAAATCAGTTATTATGGAAAAATATACCTACGAGCACAAAAATATTGATATAAAAATGTATTTTAAATAGCATTTCTACTGTGCCCAAAGAGTAAGACCAATTTTTTTTTTTTCAAAAACATTTTTTCTTCAAATTTTTTTCCTCGCCTTCAAAGTAATCCCCTTCGGACACAATGCATTTATGACAACTTTTCCATTCCTCAATGCATGCTAAAATGTCATCGGTAGGGATGGCCTTCAAAGCGCGCGCCGATTCACGATGAATATCTTCTATCGACTCAAAACGATGCCCCGGGGGTGGTCTTTTGAATAGGCTAGATGGAGGAAATAGCCAGAAGTCGCACGGGGCTAGTACGGTGGTTGTGGAACAATATGTGTTTTTATTTTCGGCTAAAAAGTCACGAAGAATCAATGCAGTGGGAGCTGGCGCATTCAGTGTTTTCGGTACTAATCGAGATTTGACGCGTTTGAGGCCTAAAATGGAATTGACCGATTCTTTTGCAAATTCCAACATCAACTGCAAGGTCTGTAATTGTAAATTAACGGTTTGCAAGCACCAAATCTAATTTTTCGACGGAGCTTCGTAGGTTGAGGTGGATGGTCAATCAGAGAGCTCTTCGCCTTCAACGTGTTCTCTGCCTTCTTAGAACTGTTTATACCACTTCTAAAGATTTCTTTCAGATATAGAAATTCTCATTGAATGCCTTCTGCAACATTCTATACGTTTCGGCAGACAAAATTTAATGCAAGTTCTTTGCTCAATTAATTCAAACATTTCAAAAATCGCCGAATCAATTTTAGCGTTTCACAAAGCCACGCGGAACTCAAACACTAACTCATATTTCCATGTCGAATTTCACACAGATGTCACGGACAGTACCAGCAGCCTAAAAAAAAGAAAAACAAATTAAAATTCCATAAGCCCCGGTAATTGAAAATTGAAAATTGGTCTTACTTTTTGGAACACAGTTGTATAGCTGCTTGTTTTTGCATAAAAATTTTCTTTTTTTGTGTATTGTTGTCTCGGAAACTTTTCAAAAAAGTAACTTGGAAATTTTCCAAAGGAAAACTTGGAAAACAAAATCCTTCGGATGATCACCAACTCACTTTGGTACTTATAGAATCAGGTTATTAGACAGTCACTTAACTTCCCAAACGTTCGCCAATTTATACTTAAAATTTCTACAATAATCTTCCTCACACTTGCAATTCTGTTTCACATTCTCTTCCTAGGTATGGTATTTCTTTGTTTAAAAATAGAAAAAGACCGCTCAACTGTTCCGAGCATATAATCCGTTGTTTTTCCCTCTCATTCCTTCATCTGGTGTCATTACTTTAAGACCCACAGGAAGATGGACCTCCTTCTAATGTTATAGTTTCTTCACCTTTCATATTTATACATTTTATTTTTAAAGTCTTCGAAAAATGTTTTTCTCTCTCTTTCTCTTAATTTATACTATTACCTTTCTTTTTTATTTTTTATTAATTACATTATTTCTAGTTATAAAATGTGTGGCATAAAATTTCAGTGGGCATTGACCTAAAGCAACGCTTTCCCAACATCAAGATAATAGTGTGTGGCTATTCCACAGCCAAAATACTTTTTTAAACCCTCAGAACTCCACTCAAATTCTGTTGAATCTAAGAAGGGCCAGATGCACAATTTTCTTTTTGCGTGCCAAATTTTTCACACGCCCGCCTGCATTTTTTTGTGTAATCTTCGATGTTTTTCTTTTCTTGCCACCCCGGTTCGGGTTAGTTAATTTCATTTTAAATATACCTGAACAACGGAAACTATTAGGGAAGTGTGCTCAACTGTTCTAGAACTTATTGAAGTAAGTCGATATATTTATGAGAAAACAAGTAATATAAAAAAAAAAAATTTAAAGTCAATTCCTACTTTTTTTCACTATATTGCAGAAAGTCCCTTAATAAATAATTTTTATTCATTTTTTTAAAGTTTATCTGACGCCATCTATTGGTAGATATATGATAGATATATCTAAAAAAAGAACTAAAATTAATGAATTAAATTTAATTACTGAATTAATATTTGAAAAAACTGTATTAACATCAAGTGTCATCCACTACAAGTTAAAAAAAAAAAAAGGCTTTGAAGTTGAGGGATGAATAAAAAGTATTTTATTAACGATTGAAAATTTGAACGAGATATATATAGGGAAAATGTGAGCTAATAGAAGGAATTGAAAAAAGGAAATTAATAAAACAGAAAATTTTAGCCTTGAAAAGATTATTCTTCAAGTAGATTGGTTTGCCGCTCTACGGGCATCTTGCGCACACGAGGGCTAAACAGACCGTTACTTAGAGTATAAAGTGGATTCGAACTACTAAAAAACATCTATGCCATCGCCAGGATTCAAACCTGAAGCCTCTGGTACCAAAGGCCAGATCGCTATCCACTTGGCCAAAAGAGCACTCCTCAAGTTAAAGACATACTTTTAAATGTTTATCTTTGTTCCCTGAATCAGATGTTTTACTACTGGAATGCTTTATTTTTGAAAAAATAAATTCTTGGCAACGCTGCAAGGAAACGAATGACTAAACTATACTAAACTCATCTCTTTATATTCTTTTTCTTTTTTTTAAATCATGTAAAGATGTTATTTGAAATATTTCATTAACAATCTTGTTTGCGCCCGATTAGTCGTTCAGTGACAACGCGCCCACTAGAGTCTGTTCATTGGACGGTGGATTAGTCCGCTGGCGGCTTTGTTATAAACAATTGTAACTGTCCTTCTTCACTAACACGGAGCCAAGTCAGATTTCTACTGGGGTGCTCCATCATGACAGAAGCTGATCCCCCTTTACCTCACGAGTTCTTGGACTTCTAGATTTCGCTGTCTACCAAGTGGGTTAGGAAAAAACAACAAACGCAATTTTGTATTGTAGCTCATTCCAATAATTTTAATTTAGGATTGTCGTGTATTTTTGATCGCATTCATTTTGTGAGTGGAAGGTCTGTTTAATTCGAGTCTTCAATAATTCAGGTTATTAACTGATTTGACTAATATTTGACAATGGAAAATTTATTTTTTATGCAACTCCCAAAATTTTCACAAATGTATTTGTAAACATTCACAATGCTTTGAAATGGTGAAAAACATGAGAACTTTCTTATTAACCTATTTGATTCCATCTTATTAATAAATTGCGTTGAGATACTTACACCAAGCACTCCATTAGACGGGGTACATATGAGTCCTTCCAAACATGGGCACGCTCCTAAGTATACGTGATCGTTGACCTTGATAGGCCTTATTCGGCAGTTTGATCTAAAATGTTATAGGGAGAAGGTTTTATAGTTGGAATTTATTATGAATACAATGCTAATATGAATTAAATTTACTATGTTTGAATGTAAAATATATTTTTTATTTTCTAATTAATTTATATCATTGATTTGGTAGATACATTTCAAAAATATGTGTTGCTCATGGTGGTGTAGAGCAGGGGTGGCCAACCCACGGCCCATCTTGAATATTTTTCCGGCCCTTGAGATATATCACACTTTTACAAAATATATTTATTTTATAATGGGCAAAGTTGTGAAAACCAATGTATTCAAAAAATACATTTTATGTGCATCCAGCTATTCAAAAATTAACTGTCGAAATTATGAGAAAAATTAACTTTGATTTTAAAATAATATTCTTGCGAATATATGACAGATAGTGCCTGTTTATTTATGAGTTTACAGTTATGAGTTCGGAGAATAATTAAATTATGTTCTGTGATGGGTGGAGAAACAAATACCGCCCTAGTATTTTCTGTGACTATTAATATAATTGGCAGATGCTGCCTGTTTTTATTTATGAGTTTTTTTTATGAGTAGGGGTGGCCAATCCACGGCCCATCTTGAATATTTTCCGGCCCTTGAGATTTATCACATGGGCCGGACAAATCTTGCATGTTTATATGACAGATATTGCCTGTTTTATTTATGAATTTACAGTTATGAGTTCACAGAATAATTAAATTGTCTTCTGCGAATTCAAGATACGCGCGCATATTGGAATATCTAATATAACAGGTTCTTTTAAGTGACGTGGCGTAGTGACCATCCCTAGATACGCACAGTTGATTGTTGATAGCACAGCAAACCAGACTCTTAGTTCAAGTTGTTAAGGCATTTGGTTCAACTGAGAATCGTTTTTCTAAAACAAAATTGCCCAGACACAAAACACTCTGAAACATAACATAACCTGCAACACCCAATTAAAATGTGCGATGCACCAAATTGAGACCGATTTGCAAAAAACTTAGTAAAAAGAGTTTAGAAATAAATATCGCACTAGTAAAATAACTATTTTTAATGATTTCATTTTTTATTTAGTTTATATTTCTATATTTTTTATGTTTCATTTTTAGTGTTAAATATTTCTTTACAACGTGCGTTTAGTATCATTATTATTATCTATGTTTACATGTAAGAATAATAGTAAACACAATAATAATAACTCATTATGTTTCATTTTTCAGTCCAAACAAATGCCTATAGTGGGCCTAAATCTAATATGGGGATATAAAATTTTATATGCATATGAAGAATATGCAAATCTCTCAGATGCTGCTCTTCACAGAGTGTTCAAATTACGATGGCGCAATGGGGGTGAAGTTTACAAACCTTACTTGGAGTATTGTTTTTTATTTTTGTTCTTGATAAATATCTGCCGCATTAGTAAAGAACCTCAAATAAAATTTTGCAGCATTTGCAATCATCTTAGTCATGATTGGACTATAAGAAATGAGCCAAATAATGTTTTTAAATTTCTCTGCTCAGTTATGTAAAATTATGTTAAATTGCCAGCACGCGCTACGCAAAGACATTTTTTTGTTATAAATTTATATTATAATTATGATCAATTTCATTATGATTTTTAAAACTGATTTTGTTTATTTTTACATTTCATTATTTCATTCATTAAATATATACATAAAAAACTGCTTACTTTATACCGTCAACTTTTTTATAGTAAACATTGCTGTTGGTGGTTTTTAGTACTTTAATATCTTGAATTAAGGGGCCTGATGGCCGAATGGCTAGCGCTCTGGCGTTCGGTACCACAGGTATCGGGTTCAAATCTCGGCTTTTGCCCGTCGTTGTTGTAGTGGTTCGGAATCCACTTTAAACCGTTGGTCTAACAGGATCGTAGAGAGCGCGGGGGCATTGTTACTCCGTGGCTTACCATCAAGTTACACGCGCCCCCTGGGTAGTGCAAAGTGAGTAACATCGGTGCAGCCCTTATGGCGAAGATCACGGTCTGTTTGCCAGCTGCATTAGAAGAAAAAAATATCTTGAATTAAGCAATAATTATTATCATACACCACAGAAAAACGTAATTTGATGTATTATTTTGTTTATATATTATTTGGCCCCGTATCACACGGATTCCTACAACTGAAAATCTGTTACAAGAAGTGTAAGAAATTCTCTTTACTATAAAAGACACGAGACTTTAAATCAGTCCTCTCACTTGCACAAAAACAGTCTTAGAATTGTTAAGATTACTTTTCGTTCCTGAAAACATAATTTTACAGGATAAAAAATCATTTCATCATTTCTTGTTTCACGTGGGTTAAATATTTCCGGGCGTGCAACTTTTTTTAGAAAAAGTTGCGAGTAACTTTTTTTAAAAATTTAATTCGAAGTCCCCAACAATATCTGCTAATAAATGACTTTTAGAAAAACATTTAATCTGCTCAGATTTAAAAGTATAGATTTTGGATCTTAAAAACAGATACGTTCCGTAAACAGATGAAAATCGATCTTTTTTGGACAACAATTGAGTCAGTTTCATCCGATTCTGACTGCTGTTCTGCTAACTCGGTATACGTCTGTTTTGTAACAAGCCCTACTTGATATGTCTTCTGTATGAAGACGAAATATTTTGTTTGGAATACGACCTTTGTTTCGAATACGAATTGCATGTGTCAAAATCTTTGCCAAATTGATTGCAAAAAAGTTTTGCTCTAACAAAGTCCAAACAAGTCACAAAAGCATTGATCGGGATCACCAGACAATGCTACATTTCCGAAACATCTTAAGGAGAAGGCAGAAGTAAAGATTTTTGGGACAAAATTTCACTGTTTGTGTGGGTATTTGCTTCACTGTATTTGTGTTTACTATTATTCTTACATGTAGGCATAGATACTATAAGTATAATTATACTAAACGCACATTATAATGAAATATATAACACTAAAAAAAAGGAAATATAAAAAAATATATATACATAAATAAAAGAATTGAAATCAATAAAAATATTTATTTTAATAGTGCTATATTTGTTTGCTCAAGGATATTATTTTAAAAATCAAAGTTATTTTTTTACTCATAATTTCGACAGTTAATTTTTGAATATATGGATGCACAAATAATGTATCTTTTTTAATACATTTGTTTTCACTACTTTAGCCATTATAAAATAAATATTCTTTGTAAAAGTGTGATAAATCTCTTGGGTCGGAAAAATGTTCAAGGTGGGCAGCGGGTTAGCCACCCCCTGATTTAGAACTGGAAAGGATAACCATTATAACGTGGGATTTTCTTTTTATAGGGAGGGGAGACCTAACATTAGTGTTGAAAAAGTTTACTTGCATCCATTTAATTTCTAATGGATAGAGTTGAGTGATGCTTACCAATAACGTGACGTTTTCACAAACGCCAGTGGAGGTGTTTCCATCTTGAATGCAGCACTCATCTGGCTGGCACTCTTCCTGGTCTTCAATGCAGTTGGCTTGAGCTGAAGCTGCCTGTAAGAAGCCAATTAAAATCAGAATGGACAACATTGGCTTTAATTGAGGAAGTTCTCATTCCACAGCATTTTTAATGAAGAATCCATTGTTCTCTTTTGTTACACTGGGTTTCGTACTGAGCTCAATGTAACGAAAACTGCTAAATGTAGATTGTAAATGTGTATTTTCACCAGATGATAAAAATTCACGACTTAGAGCGCCAGCTAAGGGGTGGATGCGTACTTTTATTAGTTAAATGTATTGTAATAAAGGGGCCTATAAACCGATGCAAGGCTAGAGATTCTGCAACAATAAAATGTGATGTCAGGTCGAATATGGACGAAGTCGTAATATGATCGGCCACGAATATTATTATTACAGTTATTTTCGTAATTGTTTTATGTTCTGATGAGTGAAGCTTGAGATTTTCAGAAAATAATTAATACATGCTAACGAAATGTCGTTATATGGAAGATTTTAATATGCTTTTTAGGGCTTGTAAATTGTTCGGTTTTAATTATTTGCTATTTTCTTTTCTTTTTTTTACTTTCGAAAGTGAGAAAATATAATTCTTCACAACCATTAGCGACAGTGAATATTGAAGGACAACCTTGTCCAATTTTTCTTCACTGTAGAATCTCAAGATCTGCTTTCGCATATCAGGAACAGTATGACTGGTCGAAAAAAAAACTGCTGCCTTCCCAGAGGATTCTGAAGGTTAACTTCCCAACATCTTTCATGCCAATTCCGACAAAAAAACAATTTATATAACTATTTTTTTTTTTTTTTAAAGTATAACATTAATTAATAAAATTTCTAGTAAATTTTAAGTATATATTGATGGAACAAGATAAATTGTATCAATTATGTCGGCAGGGAGTAAATCAATCATACGGCAAACACTCCAAAAACAAACATTCCAACTTTACCAGGCAAGGCCGTCTTCTTCTTCAATCATGTGAATAGCCACAAGGTGGGCCGAGGCTGACTTCCGAAACATGAAATATTCCCTTTTTACGGTATAGGGTTTTGAGTCCTACATCCAACTCTCTACAGTCATATGAGACTACTACTACACCACAACCCATCATTGTGCCTAGAGCTGAGTTGCCCCTTTACAGTTTGGGAATGATGTGGGTGAGAAGACTGATTGGGCTCTGTGGTGCTCTACGGTCATATGATACCGGGACCTACGGCTTAAAGTGGATTCCGAACCACTATAAACATCCATGGCACAGTCGGTATTCGAACCCGAAACCTCCACAGCGCTAGCCCCTCGAGTCATATGGGATTGGGACCTATGATTTAATGTGAATTCCAAAATACTACAAACATCCATGTAACCGGCGGGACTCGAAAACCTGTAGTATCGAGAGCCAAAGTACTAATCACTGCGGCCAACTGACTCAACAGGCAAAATATACCAGACCAAAATGTGGGATATTAAAGGGACTTCTGGTATCACCAGATAAGTTCATACCTACAATCTCTATAAAAGCACATGCTGCCATTGCGTTGGTGCCTATTCTACTTTGCATAAACATAGACGACACTACTAACAACGACATGTTAAAAAATAAATTTCCAAAACCACTGATATTCGAACCTGAACCTCCAATCATATCTGAACTGATATGATTGGACCCCTGATATTCGAACCCGAAACCTGTGGTACCGACCAGCAGAGCGCTAGCTAATCTAATCATATGAGACTGGAACCTTTGGTTTAAAGTGGATTCCGAACCATTACAAATGTCCATGTCACCGGCGAGACTCGAAAACCTGTATTATCGAAAGCCACAGAGCTAGTCACTGCGGCCATCAGACTCAACAGGCAAAATCTGCCGGGATACGGGATATTAACGGGACATCTGGCATCACCAAATAAGTTGGCACCCCCAATCTCTGTAAAAGCATGTGCTACCATTGCTTCGGTGTCTATTCCACTTGCTTTCACATAGACGACACTATTGACAACGACATGTTAAAGATTGAATTTCCTAAAACAATTTCTATTAATAATTTTAAAAAAAAAGGAGACTTGCACATCAGAAATATTTACTCGTCACCGTGGTAAGCACATTATAAATATTTTAAAGATTCTTTTGAAATATTCTTACCATCACGCAGAGGGAGGCTACAAGACAGGTCAAGAAAACTCTCATGATTGTTGTTGAAAGGTGCCAAGTTCTAAAATGGAACTCAAAAATAGTTGTTTCCTCAGTAAAGCGCAAAAACAACTTTTATAGTTTTGCCATAAATTGCAACACTATTTTCTGGCCAATTATAATTTGGAACAGAATAAGTGTTCTTAGTATGTTGATTTCTCATAAGATATGATAATTTTCTTTTTTTTAAATATCATAGATGGTAATTCAAATCACTTGTTATTCTCAGCGCATGGCCATTTCGAATTATCATAGAATTATCTGTAGTTTTCTGATTTAACGAAATTTGTTGAATAGTAAAAAATATTCTAGTAAAAGTGAGTAAGTACAAGAATATTTGGTAAAATGCTGATTATAGAGAATGAAATGCTGAAAACAAAGAGTAATAAAGAGTAAAATGTTTTGGGATAAGATATGAAATATAAAATGTTTTCAATTCTCATTATTGAGGAAGTAAAATTATTACATTTTGCCTTTTTTTATTTATAATTAACATCTCTTCATGTTATTACGCTTCAAATTATTTTCCCGGTTGAAAAAAACATCAGAAATAGTTTCAATTCAACTTTCCAATTGAACTCTAATAAACTGTAGAATCAATGATACATTTTAGAGATGAAGTTAATGAGAAAGACTTACACTAAAACATTACTATCTTTTGAATGTATTGCTATTATCTATTACTATCGATTACATGTATTTCAGAATTTTTCCTTGTGTTTTTGTCTGAGTATGCCAAGTTATTAGAAATAAGAATGATTTGCTGTGGATTATTATATAATATAAAATTACATCATTGAAATTTTGTACATACCTTGTTAACTTATATTTTAATTAGTGAATAATTACCACTTTATTATCTTGGATATTACTTCCATTTGAATTTGATTCCGTCTACTCACTTTGCCTATTCGAATGTCTGGCAAATGGGTAGCCTTTCAAAATGAATATGTGTCCCCATGCTGTAATTTGCTACAACTCAACACTTTTGCTTAACATATATAGATGGGTATTTTTAGTGATGTTAATTAATCTATAGTTTATTGTGATTTGTATACCTTTTTCCTAAATCTAAAAGTCCAAGAAACCACAGTGGTCTAAATTTCGGGGAAATCGATGTACTGATGAGTGTTGTGATTTAGTCCCGAGTCTTGTGGTTTTTTTTTTTTTCAATTTCTTCTATTAGCTCACATTCTCCCTATATATATCTTGTTCAAATTTTCAATCGTTCATAAAATACTTTTTATTCATCCACTCAAGTTCAAATATATTTTGTTTGAACTTGTAGTGGATGAACTGGATGTTGATAAGGTTTTTCAAATATTAATTCAGTAATTAAATTTAATTAGTTAATTTTATTTTTTTTAGATTTAAGTTGCATATATCTACAGATAAACTTAAAAAAATGAAGGAAAATTATTTATAAATTACTTTCTGCAATATAGTGAAAAAAAGTAGGAATTGACTTAAAATGTTTTTTTAATAGAAGTCTTGAGTTTTATATATCAGTGATGGGCAATTTGTCTCATTTTAATGATTCAAACCATTTGAAATTTTTTTCTAAATTATCCGAATCAAAAATTAGTACCAAAGAAAATTTCCATATCACGGCGCTATCTATTTTTATTTAGAGGAACTAATAAGATATATAATTTGTTGAAGAACATAATACTGCTAAACCTTTCTGTAGTAACTAATTTAATAAATGTATTAAACTTAAACTAATTTCAAATTTTATTTTTAAATTTGTAAAATTTTAAAATTTAATTGTTTTTTAATTTTAAAATTTATTTGTAATTTTTAAAATTTAAAATTTGTAAATTCTTTACCCCATGGACAATTTTTCCATTTCCTCGCTTTTTTTAAAACTTTTTTTTTTTTTTTAATTTCTACAAAGTGGTGAATTTTTTCTAAAACTATATTTTATTTTGCCCTTTTTTATTTAATATATTTTTAAATATCAAATTTTAGAATAATTTTATTTTTAATAAAAAATTACAAATTAGCCGTAGCACACTACGGCTAATTTGAAGGCTACGGCTATTTTTTCAATATTAATTTGAAGCAATTCTTTATTTCCCATTACTGAAATTACTTCATTTGAACTGAATTTCGTAAACGCATATTTTTTCCCAGAAAATGTTTATGTCTAGAAAAAATAAAATTCTCAAAAATAAGATTTGTTAAATAATATTTACTTAAAAGCATATTTATGAAATTTATCCATTATTTACCTATACGCAATTGTTCAGTCTCCCTATGCATACAGATTGCTTTTTTTCATGTTATATTTTCTATTTATTTTAACTCGGATCATAATTTTGCGTAACCATTTTTTTATTCAAGTTTTCTATGAAAATATATTACTAAAATGTATTTGTAATACTAAATCATTAAATAAATATTTAGAACACAATATTTTTTTTTTTGATATTACCAATTATTACCTCATAAAAATTGCTTTAAAAAGTAATACAACGTGTTAAAGTATATCTTATTACTCTAACGTAAAATAAAATAAACTTTAATAAATAAACTATTTTGCTGTTGTCTTTACTTTATTATATAAATAAATAAAATACAATGCATATGTAATATATATATAATAGGTGTGTGATTTTAATTTATAAATATACAATGTTATTTATTTAAAATATGATTAGAAATATAACAAAAATATAAAGAAATATAATTAAAATTTTAAATATTTAAGAAAGTTAAATTATTTATTTAAAAATATTTTTATGATATTCATCTATTGTTTATTCTCCTTATGCCTGACACAACTGTTTTCTTATGCTAAATAACAATTTTCACTTTTTTGCAAAAATTAGATATATCTAATTTTAGATTTAATTTTCAAAAATAAGCAACAATGCTTTTGCTTTTGAAAATAGAAATAAATTACAGTAAAAATTTATTTTAAAATATTGCCCTTTTTTCAAAATATTTTTTTCTTACACGATAGAAACTCGTATATCATTTGAACTTAAATGAATGATTTATTTCTTACTACTATAAATTTAAAATAATTCGTAAATTAACAACATTTAATGAAAATATATATCATGTCAATACAAAATTTAGAAAACAAATTAATATTTTTCATTTGAATAATCATATTCTTATTTCAAGAAATATATTAAAAATCGATATTTTTTCTGATAAAAATATTCCATATTAAAAATTCTAAAAATTTCAAAATTGTTCGAAAGAGAAAAAAATTACTTGTCTTTGAAAACAACATAAAATGTATTAACAAATGCATCCATTATTTAAATGATAAACAATATATATATATATATATATATATATATATATATATATATATATATATATATATATATATATATATATATATATATAATACCATTCTAATTTTCTTTTTAAATTTAATGTGTATGTGTAAACGTGGTTCCACCTACGTAACCATGTTTCCTCTTATGCACTGCAAGAGCACCCCTTGCGGCGTACACAAAAATCCTCAGTAGAATCACTTCACTTCCAATCACCCTCAGTAGAATCAAAAATCCTCAGTCACTTCGGAACTCGCTCGAGAGGAAGCACGGCAAAACAGGCCTGCCGTTAATTAATAGCTCTCATCCCAAGAGCTAGAAGTGGAATCCTTCCACAACTGTATAATTAGCTGCTACTTCAGAGACGTCTAGTTTACAGTCTCTCACCTTCCAAAGAAGATATAGTTAGCACCTGTGCTTAAATTGGCCTACAGGCTCTCATCCAGATAGGAAGTATATTTCGCTGTCCAGCGTGTACCTGAATAACTTTATTTACAGCCTAGAAGTGGAATCCTTCCACTATTGTATAAATTAGCTGATACTTCAGAGACGTTTAGTTTACAGTCTCTCACCCCGAGAGAAAATATAGTTAGCACGATCCTGTGTATAAATTGGCCTACAGGCTCTCATCCAGGGAGTCTGTATGAGAGTATATTTCGCTATCTAAAGCGTGTACTTGAGTAACTTTATTTACAGTTTAGAAGTGTAAATCATTCCACAAATATAAGTATATGTCTTTAACTGTTTGTTGTATACTGATCTTTGTAGTGTGTCATGCTCGTGCTTGTGCGCTTGTAATTAAAGTGGTGCGTTTTTTTAAATGTGTGTTGATCACACCCATATCGAGCTGCGCAAACAAACGATACATCTACTATATATGTAATTAATAAATCTATTACTATGCTATATATATATACAGCATAGTAATAGATTTATTAATTACATATATAGTACATATATACATATATATATATACATAACATTTATTGTCTCTCGTCCCCCTAACAAATAAGACGGCAAGTCGTAGTGTAAGCAATCTGTGAAGCTTATTATTTGTATACTGAATCCGTATTACTCGTACCATACAGCATCGAGCAGTATCGAACTCGTAATTCCGTGTTGTATGATTCGACAAACAAACTATGAACGGAATTTGAATGGATGAAAATGAATGATTCGTTCATTATTGATGTAATGATACGTTTCATTTATACACATCATACAGATTAGATCAGGGTGGCCAACCCAAATGACTTAATAAGCAGATATTGTTGGAGGCTACCAATTTAAATTTAAAAAAATAAATGTACGCGTAACTTTTTCTAATAAAAAGTTACACATCCGGAAAGTATTTCATCCACGTGAAAATGGAAATGATGAAAAACATTTTTTTTTTTTAGGTCTCGTAAAATTATGTTTTCACGTACAAAATGAATTTTTAAAAATTCTAAGACAAGTGGAAGAACTGATTAAGGTCTCATGTCTTTTTTATAGTAAAGGGATTTTCATAAACTTATTGTAACAGATTTTCAGTTGTAGGAATCCGTGTGTTACGGGTTATCAAATTTTGTTTTCTGTAGTCTACGATAACATGATAACAATGGTTGCTTAATTTAAGATATTAAAGTATTAAAACCACCAACGGCAATATTTACTATAAAAAAGTTGACAGTATAAAGTAAGTAGTTTTTTTATATATAAAAATTTAAGGAATGAAATAATGAAATGTAAAAATAAACTCATCAGTTTAAAAAAATATCTATCTTTTTGTAGCGTGTGCTGGCAATTTAACATGATTTTACATATCTGATGAGAGTAATTTTAAAAATTATTTGGCACATTTTTTATAGTCCAATCATGACTAAGATGTTGCTGTTTACAAATGCTGGAAAATTTGATTTGAGATTCTTTATTAATGCGGCAGATATTTATCAAAATCAGCAATAAACAATACACCATGTACAGTTTTGTAAACTTCACCAACATTGCGCCATCGTAATTTGAACACTCTATAAAGGGCAGCATCTGAGAGATTTGCATACTCATGCTCTTCATATCCAAAAAGTTTCCCAGCTAATGGATTTATTTCACTCATACTAGGAATTGACATCGAAACTTTTGGTTAGGCTTCACTAATCGGGATTTCGAATAAAAATCTCTTAGTTAGGACCATAATGTGCTATAAAAGCATAATTAAACCATAATGTCTAATGTGTCGCTCAAGACCAGGGGTGGCCAACTCAAATGATCTCGCAGGCCACTTTGGAAATGCATCCTAACTCCGCGGGCCGCGTATGAAAATTATATATCCCCTATTAGATGTAGGCCCACTATAGACATTCTTTTGGAGTGAAAAACTGATACATAATGGGTTATTATTATTGTGTTTACTTTTATTCTTACATAAATATATAATAAGAATGTTACTAAACGCACATTGTAAAGACATATATAACACTGAAAATAAAATATAACAAATATATAAATATAAATGAAATAAAAATAATTAATTATTAAAAATATTTATTTTACTAGTGCGATATTTGTTTCTACGCTCGTTCAATTGGCTTTTGGAAATGGATCTCAATTTGGGTATTTCCACATCGTAATTGGTGCAACTTAGTGTCCGTTATGTTTCAGCGGGTTTTACGTCTCGTGAGTTTCATTTTTGGAAAAAACGATTCGCAGGTGTAAGTTGAACCAAAAGCGCTAACAACTTTTTGTGCCAGATTTCTAAAATAGGAAAATTTCTCTTTTGTGACGTAATTGTTAAATAAATCTATTTTTGATTCTGATGTTTCAAAAAATGTGTTTTACTTCAATATTGCATTGTAAGTCAACTAATTCCATTTGGAGATATTCTGGGGAAGACTCGATTTCAACATGAAATTGAGTTGAAATTTGTTGCATTTGTCTAACTCTAATTTACTGAATTGGCATTCAAAAGCAGCTGTAAGTTTTCTTATTTCTTTTGCATACTTGACGTAATTTTGAATATAAGGATGCACACATATTTAATGTATTTTTTTAATACATTGGGTTTCACTATTTTGGCCGTTATAAAATAAATATATTTTGTAAAGTGTGCTAAATATCACGGGCGGAGGAAAAATATTCAAGGCGGGCCACGTTTGGACACCTCTGGATTAGATCCATCACTAGTTATTATTATTATCATCGCAAATTTTGCGAGTTTTGATTCTTTGTCAATAGTGGAGGCACTACACGATATCACCGTATAATCTCCCACCAGTTTGTTAGTGTGTCTAACATTTAAAATGTAAATTTTTTTGAAATTATTATGAAACGTTTACGATACACTACTGCGTTCAAAAAGTAAAATCAATTAATTTTTTTTTCAAAAACTCTTTATTTATTCTTCCAAATTTATTTCAACGCCTTCAAAACAATCCCCAGACACAATCCGGACATTTTCCGATCCTCAATGCATGCTAAAAAGTCATCGGCACGGATGGCCTTCAAAGAGTGCGGCGATTTACATTGAATCTCTTCAATCGATTCTAAACGGTGTCTCCGGAGTGGTCATTTGAGTTTAGGGATCAGCCAGAAGTCACACGGTGTGAATAAGGTGGTCGTGGTACGATATGGATTTCATTTTTGGCGAAAAGAGCACGAAGAATCAATGCAGTGTGAGTTGGCGCATTCAGTGTTTTCAGTACCAATCGTGATTTGAAGCGTTTGAGGACAAAATGAAATTGGCCGATCCTTTTGAAATTCCAACATCCTCAGCAAGGTCTCTAATTGTAAATCGACGGCTTACAAGCACCAAATCTTAAATTTTCTGGACGTGAGCTTCGTCGGTTGAGGTTGAGGGTCGACCAGAGGGTTCTTCGTCTTCAACGTGTTGTCTGCCTTCTTTGAGCTGTTTATACCACTTCTAAACATTTCATTCCGGTATAGGAAAGCTCACCGAATGCCTTCTGCACCATTCGATACGTTTCTGCAAACAAAATGTTTTGCAAATTCTTTGTTCTATTAATTCAAATCATTTCAAAAATCGCCGAAATGATTTTTAGCGTCTCACAAAGTCAAGCGTAACTCAAACACTAATAAATATTTTGACCTCAAATTTCACACAGGTATCAAGGACAGTGACAGCAATCTAAAAAAGAAAACAAAATTGAAATTCCAGAAGGCCTGGGAATTTTAAATTAACAAGTAATATGAAAAAAAAATTTTTAAAGTCAATTCCTACATTTTTTCCATTCTATTGCAGAAAGTACTTTACAAATAATTTTCCTTCATTTTTTTTAATTTTATCTGGCGCCATCTATTGGTAGATACATACAACTTAAATCTAAAAAAAAAAACTAAAATTAATTAACTAAATTTAAGTACTGAATTAATATTTGAAAAAACTGTATTGACATCCAGTGTCATCCACTGCAAGTTTAAAAAAATGTATTTGAACTTGAGTGGATGAATAAAAAATTTTATTAACGATTGAAAATTTGAACAGGATATATATAGGAAGAGTGTGAGCTAACAGAAGGAATTGAAAAAATTGGTTTTACTTTTTGGACACAGTAGTAAGAAAATGTCAATAAGGGACCTTTCAAATTAAAAAAAAATTATTATTAAAGTTCGAATTTTGCGCAAACGAGATTATGCTGATGAATTCGGAGAGCGGAAATTTAACAAGGAAAAAAAAACATAATTCGTTTTCTTTAAACTTTTAGTCTTATCAATAAATTGTTTTATGCATTTAATTGCATTTTTTCATTTAAAAATATTTCTTATATACATATATATATATATTTTTGTTTTTTAAATAATTTTGTTTTATGTCTATTTTCATGAATGGAAAAGTTATCAAAAATTAATTTAAAATATGTAGTAAAATTAAAAAAAATGTAAACGATTTCTAATGGGAATATTTTATGCTTTAAATAAATTTTTAAATAAAAATTCTTTACTAAAATTATTTTTTTTTTTTATAAATCAGAACTGGGTCAATCTTTGCTATAATATAAAATTGGTTGCACTTTTATTAGGAAAAATAAAATGTTTTTTTAATTATATTTATATTATAATTATATTTCAGAACTATTTTTAGAATTTTTTCGAGAGTTCTAATAAAACAGAGATTTTTAATAACACAGGAAAAACAGTCCTCCTTTTATGATGGATTTTATGTTAGTGTATGAAATAACAATAGACATTTGTTTTTTAAAATTATTTTTATCTATAATTCATTTTAAAAATAAACCATAAAAAGTAAAATAAAATAAATTATAATAATTATTTTATGTATAATTCATCATAAAATATAATTAAGTTATTAATTAATATTTCATATAATACGTATGTGTATATGTATTTCATTTTAAAGGAAAGTGACTCATGAGCTAATAATAATATAAATATTTATAACATTAATTTATTTGTGCTTACTTCAGAGCTTACTGTCAGTGTTTACTCTTCTTAATGATGGATTTTATGTTAGAGTATAAAATAACAATAGACACTTAATTTTCAGTTCATTCTATTAGCTCACACTCTCCCTATATATATCTTGCTCAAATTTTCAATCGTTAATAAAATACTTTTTATTCATCCACTCAAGTTCAAATACATTTTTTTAACTTTTAGTGGATGACACTTGATGTTAATACAGTCTTTTCAAATATTAATTCATTCATTAAATTTAATTAATTAATTTTAGTTTTTTTTAGATTTAAGTTGCATATATTTACCAATAGATGGCGCCAGGTAAACTTTAAAAAATGAATGAAAATTATTTATAAAGGACTTTCTGCAACAGAGTGAAAAAAAAAGTAGGAATTGACTTTAAAATTTTTTTTTTTTTTTATATTACTTGTTTAAATTATTTTTATGTATGTTTTATATAATTCGTATGTGTATATGTATTTCATTTTAAAGGAATGTGACTAATGAGCTACTAATATCAATAACTTTTATAACAATAATTTCTTTTTGATCTCTTCAGAATTAAATAGAAGTGTAGATAATTAATGTTTTTAATTTTTTTGAAAAAATAGTTCAAAAAAATATGCTATATGCCATAAATTTTTATTTAAAATCAGCTTTTTTTTTTAATTTTTTTTCAAACCTTGATAAAAAATCCTTTCAGTTTCATAAATTAGCAATAAATAACCAGTACAAACAAAACAAAAAATTCTGCTTCTTTTTGCATCTGACACATTCCTGCATATTTTAAAATACCAATACTTCATTTGTTATAGTTGTTTGCTATATACCAATATTTAATGTGTTTATAGTTAATAATAGTTGCCTTGAATCAAAGAACATTTGTTAACCTGGTGTAGTTAAAAATCAATAGCTTCAACCACCATTACCAATTCATTGTAAGATAGTTGATACCATTGTCTTAGAAAATTTAAGACGCCTACACGATAACAAGTAATATAAAAAAATATTAGTAGCTCATTAGTCCATTCCTTTAAAATGAAATACATATACACATACGAATTATATAAAACATACATAAAAATAATTTAAACAAGTAATATAAAAAAAAAAAAAACTTTAAAGTCAATTCCTACTTTTTTTCACACTATTGCAGTAAGTCCTTTATAAATAATTTTCATTCATGTTTTTAAGTTTATCCGGCGCCATCTATTGGTAGATATATGCAACTTAAACCTAAAAAAACTAAAATTAATTAATTAAATTTAATGAATGAATTAATATTTGAAAAAACTGTATTAACATCCAGTGCCATCCACTACAAGTTAAAAAAAAATGTATTTGAACTTGAGTGGATGAATAAAAAGTATTTTATTAACGACTGAAAATTTGAACAAGATATATATAGGGAGAGTGTGAGCTAATAGAAGGAATTGAAAAATGGCGCAATTTTATTGGGCAGTCTCATAAAGCATTTTAACCATTCATCCCACAATTAATCACAGGAGGTTACCATTAAAATTTTTTTTGACTCTACGTAAATAGTATAATTGCAATAAAATAACAAAATATATAATAATTATTATTTAAATAAACAATTTCAAATTATTTTTTATCATTTAAGGTTGCTTTTCAATAAAATGACACGGATTCATCTAGCTTTTTTCTTAGTAATCATAACAATACGGTAACATCATACAATTATTGAATGAAAAAAATATAATTTTGGATGCAGGTCCTTTTCTGTAACTTTAAAACAAACTATAAATTTGACACAAAAAATTAGTAGGTATAATATTTATCATATACTGGATTGATTGCGCTAAATTCTCATGTTCTGTAATGGAAATATTTCAAGTTAGTAATTAAATAACTATATTAATTAGTTTTGTTAATCAATTTCAATGGCCCTTTTGAGTCATTTCCACCGAATAACCCCTTATATGAATTCTAATGATAATTACAAGCATTATTAAAGGTGTCCTCTTTTGTTTTTGGCCCACTGTACAAAAAGTATTGTATGTATTGTTGGTTTTTATGTTTTTTTTTTTATTTTTATTTGTTTTTTATATTGTATGTATTATTTATTTGTATTTGTTATATTATTTTTATTTATATATTATGTTTTTGTGTATTTTTTGTTTTTATATTTTTGAATATTTTATATAATTTATTTATGTTATCAACAGATGGAATGACCTGATGGTAAGCGCATTGATTTTACAAGCTGAGTAATGCAATAAGCAATGCATTTCGATATATCTATGCTGAAATGGGGTTCAATAAATCTATAGGTTGGAAAGTATTTTCAATTGTCTGTTCTCTTTCAGACAATTATTGTTTAAAGAACTATATCATTCTAACAATTAAATATTTCGTTGCTAAAGTTGCTCATACGTTATAAAATTTTTGTGATATAATATGCATAAACGTCATAATCGTAAAAAAAAAAGCCCTTATAGGCATCAACGTCCATGTCTGTTTGCCTGCTGCAAAAAAAAAATTATTAACGTGTTAACGTTTATCTTTATAATTATTAACGTTTATGCTTGTAAAAATTATTAGCTTCATTTACATTGTTAAATAAATAAAAAGAAAGAAAGGAAAAAAATGAATACCATTCTCAAAGTAATTTTTTATTATTTATTCTTCAAATTGATTTCTGTACATAAAAAGACTTTTACATAAATCGAAAAAAGCCTACAATGGTAATTAAATTAATTTAAAGAATAATATAATTCTACTAATAATTCCACATCGATATTTAAAAAAAATTTAGCATAAAATCTGTACAATACAACTTTTTATTTAAAATTTCATTGGATAACAATTGCTTAAAATATTTTAAGGTTTAACAAATCAAGAACCATTAATATTTATAGCTCATTTTTCAAAATTCAAATTAATTTTTATTATTTTAATACATCAGACATTAAATTTGTAACAGTTTATGGAATAATTCATTTAAAATTTTCTCACAACATATGAATATTACTTTGACCGAGATGGAGTTGACGAAATGGTTTCATAAATTTCCAAAACATATTTTTTTTCATTTACTTTTGAACACATTTGCCTTGAATTGCCTGAAAAAAATATGATCAACATCAATTTAAAATATTATGTAAAAATGAATAGCCAATTTAAAATCACTATTATTAAATGGCAGAATAGGAGCCGCTCGGATTTGGCATCAAAAATTCTTCTCGCCAAATACATATGTGGAACTTATTGCTCAGTTGGCGCCACAAAGAAGTCGCCAAATTCTAATGGACTCTATTTTATGACTTGACCAAAAATACTTTTGTATGTTTTATATTAAATACACAAAAACAATAAATTTTGGAATTATATGTATTATCGAATTATAATATAGAAAACATAATTTAAATTTCACAACCACCTGAGATGATATAGATTTTTGGATATTAATGTTTTTGGATATGTATGTTAAAATCATAATAAAATCCTTTAAATATTCATTTCTTATTGCATCTGAGCACCTAACATCGACATTTTGATTTAATGTTATGTTATTCAAAATTGATGCTGCTTTTCATTATTTACTGTTCTCATTTATTGTTAGTTTAAATATGTAATATTAAATTAATTGAAAATTACAAATCTGGTGAAAGCTGGTTTCCATTTGAAAAGTAAAGCCTTAATTATTATCAATTAATTATTTTTTAAATGACTATCGTTATTTCTGTTGAATCTACTGAACCGTCGTTTCCAATGGGATTTAATATCCCGGAAAATAAAAAACCGCGACCTTGCCCAGTGGATTTTCGCACTATTCTAAATATTTTTAAATTAATTCCTTACAACTGCCTAGATGGAAAAAAAGTTCGCTTCAGTTTTGTTTTTGTTTTTTTTACATGCAACTGATTTCATCAACATCTACACTTTTGAAATTTTTGTTATTTTTCATTTTTTAATTTTATTAAATAAATAAATCTTTTTTAAAAGGGCATTTAATTATCTATTTTCTTATTAACTCAAAGGGCATGAGACCACCGCTATGTTTCAACATTTTACAGGGAGCTAGTGGCCGCTACGCGGCCAAGGATCTCCGTGTTAATCTACAAAAAGAGATTCATTGAACCGTCGTTATAAAACAGATGAAAACAAATCCATTAAATGCCAAATACAATGCGCATAAAATAATAATTATAAATTGATAACTTACATTAACTGCTTCATTTTCTCTTAAATAATTAAAATTGACTATTTTTACAGTTCATTACATATAAATTTGTTTTAGAAAGTATAATTGCTTATAAATTAAATTATTATGTTCCTCGTTGATTTTTCCTCAAATAATACATAGTTTTTTAATATAATACTTATCATTATTGCATCTTCAAAAACCATAGTTTCTATAATTTTGACTATTAATGTACACGTCGATGAAAAAGCGAGGAATTACTATAAACATTACATTACATTACTATAAACATTAATAGCGAATTACTATAAACATTACAGGGTAATTATAATTTAAGTCCCTCTTTCAGAATGTTGTAAAAAAAGAATACTCCTCACAGTGAGTTCAAATTTGAACTGAAGATACTTGAAGAAGGGAGCAACGGACGGCATCAAAAATTTTTTTCCAAAGTGAATTAATAGATGGCGCTGTAAGTTGCATAAAGAAAGTGAATTCGGCTGCCAGTGTTATTTTGAATCGAAATTACAACGTATTTGGCATGAGTTTCACATTAAACCAATTGTAGTGTTCAATGTGCTTGATTGTTTCGGTTTTTTGATGGAAAAAATTACTTCCAAGTTATTCAACTGTTGTGACACTATTAGTGGAAAGCCTATCCACCACGGCAAGGTCAAATCAAATAGCATGGGAAAAATCGGTGAAATTTATTGGTACTTTTTTTTTTATGTCATACCATTTCCTCCTTCTTCAAGTATTTTCAATTGAACCATTGTGACAAGTGGTTTTTTTACAGTATTTTGAAAGTGGGATTTTAATTATAATAACCCTGTATATTAAATAAAAAAAGTGTAATTAATATCGAAAAGCGCTCGGATGTATAAACTTACAGAGCCACTGTCATCTTCTTCACAAGTAAGACCAGCTCCACATGGGCATTTCATCAGATAGACGTGGTCGTTGAATTTTGATGTAATGGATCTCAACTCGCATTGTTCACCTAAAGGATGAAAATAGTGCTTAAACGTAAAGAAAAAAATATTTTTTTTTATTGATCATATCACATATAGTGCATCAAAATGTTTTAGATGAGTTTAAAGTCATATAAAAATAAATCACTGCGACTTGCGGATATAAATGCAACAGTCATCTTGCGCACACTTTAGGCTAAATAGATAGGACCTACAGTTTAACATGGATTCTGAACCACCAACAAGCATCCATACCATCGCCAGGATTCGAACCTGAAGCCTTCAGGTATCTACGGCCAGAACGCTGGCCAGTTTTCCATCAGGCCGCGCGTGCTTTGTTAGAGCATTAATTATTTTTTGCGTAGTTTTTATCAGAATAAAACAATGCCGGAATCGCGATCAGATGGTTAGCTAGAGGTGAGGAGGGTAAAGATTAGAGTACGACGGTTTCGTGTATTGCAAGCACTGTTCTCAGAAATGAGAACAGAAAACAACGATTGTGACATTGCTGCTTATATGCGGAAAGTTTAACTGTCTAACGCTTAGTCTCACGACAGTTAAGGCTCCTTCCCACCGAAGCGAGAGACGTGTAGATTCAAGCGGCAGGCGAGAAAATTTTTTTCGACCCCTTCACAGAGAAACGCCAGAAATAGCATTACGCCTTGTGAAGTTCCGCTTCGAGTTGAAAGTTGGTCAACTCGGAGCGGTGCATTTCAAACCAGTTTCAGGCGAACGTGGTGAGGCTAGTGATTGGTCAAATTTTTCGCTTACATCTTCTCGCCTCAGCCGGCACGAGCCTTTAAGCTTCCCCATACAACTTACAAATACCCAGAAATTTGCAAAATTCTACCTGAAAAGCATCCTTTGGGGGGGGAGGTGAAAGAGGAATAGGAGATTCGAATTTATAATTTAAAGTATAATTTTTTTTTTTTTTAGGGAGCCTCTTTCGATGATCATGAATAACGGTACATAAATGATAAATAATAAAAAAAAAAAAAAATACGATAAGGATGATACTAACCTTCCTTCAAGACAGGTCTACAGCGTCCGAAAATTCCAAATTCGACACAGCATTCACCCTCTTTGCATCTTTCAGGCTCTGTTCGGCAGGATATGGCATCTGTTGCAGCCTAGTTTCACATGTAATACATTTCAGATATTACAGTTCATGTAATACATTACAGCAGTAATTCATTTTTTTCCCTTTCTTTTCTTTTTCACCGTTAAAGTGATTTTTTTTTTTTTCATTGAAGAAAAATTTTTTCTATTCCCACTTCCAACCCCCTTTATTTTTAATTAAAATAAAAATTGTAAAACATTTTAAATATTTTAGAACATTTTAAATAATAGGTTCCAAAATATTAGCTTTATTATTTTTTGCATTAATTAATCAATATGCTTATTGAAATTAAAGGATGTCTTACAACGCATATTTAATTTTTTGATTCCGAAAAACAATGTTTAGAAACCAGAATTCTTGAGCATTTTAAGGGAAGTATTCGCATCTAGAACAGCATATTCAACGTTAACAAGGTTTATTACCAGAGGCCTGCTGCACTACGGTTTACATATTTATCGTGCCCGTCTCCAGCATAGATACTTTGACCTCATTTGTCAGGCTCAAAATTGGCTTTCTGAGTTTGGAAATTTAATGCGTTATTTAATTTCCGAATTCCATTATTGGAACTTGAATATTATCTTTAAAGGAAGACATTTTTCAGAGAATGATACAATATATAAGTTCTTTATAAATATTTGTTTTTAAATTTTAATTTATAGAAATCAAAACAGAATAATTAGAATTATAGAAATCAAGACAGAATAATTAGAATTATACAAATCAATTGCTATTCTCAAATAATCATACTGTTATGGAATATATATATATATATTTTAAATTTAAAACTAGAACTTTTTTTCTTATCAATGTTTACCCAAAATTTTATAGTTTTTTTAATTAATTTTATAGTTATAAAAATCCTATAGTTTTTTAATCGTTAAAGAGAGTATATATTCTGGCCCTCGGTACCACAGGTTTCGGGTTCGAGTCCCGGCGGCGCCATGGATGTTTGTAATGATTCAGAATCTACTTTAAACCGTAGGTCCCAGTCTAATAGGATCATGGAGCGTTGTGGGGGTAGTGTTACTCGCATCAGTAGCCTATCTTCAAGCTACAAGTGCCCACTGGGTAGTGCTAAATGAGTAACAGCAGTGCAGTCCTTGCTTATGGCATAAAGATTAACTGTCTCTGTATTGCCAGCTGCATTAGAACAACAACGACAGAGAGTACATACCAACAAATTTGACAGTGACTATAATTGAAGTTATTAAAAAAAGTGGTATTTATTTTTTTCTAGCTAATTTAAGTTACATGGATCTATTTTGTAATGCCTTCCTCCCGTTCCTCTTGATTATCACATCTCACTGTTAGAGAACTGTTGAATTCTAACTTATATTTAAGAAGGAGATTTTCATTTTCACATAAGTTTTATTCAGCATAAAATATACTTTTAAACATTATCTAGTGCGTAATTATTATAGGCATTCATTCTTAGCATATATACTTTTTATAAATGGATAAATGCCACTAAAGAAAAAAAATTGAGTGTTGAATTAAATCTTTTAGGTTTTGAAAGTAGAAGGAATAGAAAAAGCCAAAATAACTTTCTAACAACCCTATTTATCAGAAGACATCAACATACATTTAATAGATTCCATATTTCTGGTTATAAATAATAATAAAATGGTAAAAGTATAAAGTACTTAATATCAGGAACTTGATAAGGTACACATCCTCCTCATCATCGACACAGCAGTCCCATGGTGGGCCAGGGCCGTCTGCCTACTAGCAGGTTTTGAGAGAAGAGATGTTTTCTTTTTATAATGTAGGGTTGTCAGCCCTACGCCCAGCTTTTAACAGTCATATTAGAAAGGGACATACGGCTTTAAAGTGGATTCCGAACCACATCAAACATTCCATGGAACTGCCGGAATTGAAATCCGAAACCTGTGGCACCGAGCGCCAAACATTCGATCATCAAGCCCCTGAACGTAAATGGTGATTATTTCTACAATAAGAGTACGTTCCCACGTCAAATTGGCGATCACCAAAGAGCGATAAATAGTTCAAATAGCACATGAAAGGGAACACTGTCTTTTATGGCAACCGTACAGTCCATCAAAAGTTTGCAACGGAAATTGACAACTAGATGGGGGAGGTTTGGTTTGTCGCTCTACTGTCCTTTTTTCACACTTTAGACCGGAACCTACGGTTTAAAAGGATTCCGAACGACTACAAACATCCATGGCACCGCCGGGACTCGAACCCGCCACCTGTGGCCCTAAGCGCTAAAGTACTTGACACAGTATAATGGAAACAATAGTACAGAGGTATAATTTATTTATTTTTCTAATTAAAAATAAATTACGTTGCTTTTTTATATCAAACGTCATTGAAATACTTTAATGATTATAAAAATGATGTCATTGAAGAATATCTATCAACTTAATATCAAATGTTTAATATAATTCCAACTTTCATCAATCTGCAAGTTATTTTGTAAGTGTATCTTTTATAACGAACTATATACATATATAACAGTACTCTCTATATATTGAACACTTACCACTAATGCCAAGCATACCAAAAGACAAATTAGAAAAGCTTTCATTTTCGGACCTGAATAATGCTGTTTCGAGATTAGCTAGCAATGCGGATCTACCTTATCAATAGACTTGCCTTTTATAATGCTTCAGGTACAAAAAAAATATTTTTATATCTGCTAAGAGTTATCTGTTAGTTCTCAGAGAATTCGAAACAGATGTGCTCAATCCCGTCCCGTTACAACAGAGAGTTTTAATTCTGATTTCATTTCAAATTCTGTTATATATTTGAAGCATCCCAATCCTTATAAACGATAATATATTCAATTTTTAATATACAAATTTACAAATACAATATACAAATTTTAAAAGGACTCCTATAAATATGCTAATCAAATAAATGTTTCCGAAAAATGGGTTTCTTATAGCTTTATTTCTAAGTCTTATTTAATTTATTATTTATTGTTTCTTTCACTCTCTGATTGCAATTCTACATATTTTATATTACTAAATTATTTTTGCTTTACCATTCATTAGTTATTTTAACTATCCAATTTCAGTGTGTATTATTTATTTCTATGGATACTTTTATGTTACATTAGAGTCAAATAATAAAATATTCAATTTTAATATTTAATTGAATGATTTAAATTAAACAGAAGTTTAAGAACATTCATCATCATCATCAGTGGCGCAACAGTCCCATGGTCGATCAAGGCCGTCTTCCTACTGGCAGATTTCGAGACAGGAGATGCTAACTTTTACGAGGTAGAGTTCGTCAGCCCTATGACCAACGCACTACTATCATATGATTAAGAACATCCAATAAAACGAAATCGAAAAAAAAAAAAAATTGCAATTGTGCAATAGGTATAAAATAATTTATGCTTAATTGTGTTTTAAATAAGAATTTCATAGAACTTTAGATTATTGTCATTATGAATCAGATATTATCCCAACAAAATATAAAATGCCAGACTCGTGGTTCTGTGGCAACGTGCGCCGCTGGTGAGCATTAGGGCGGAGATTCATTCTGATGGTTGCTTTGCTGTAGACACTGTTTCAAAAAACGAGGAGACTCGATGGCCTTTGTGATGTTCAGCAAATTGGCTCGTTAGTCGAACTGCCTGATGGGAGTTTTCCGTGTTTTCTCTCATACGATACACAAATTTGGGGTAATTCCCCCTAAATGTCCTCCCGGAAGGTATTACCCTTCTTCTTCAGCTAAATTCACAATAGAAGCTGACCCCACCTTCCATGATAACACATGTATTCATGGACTGTGTGTTGTTGTTGCTGACGACCAAGTGAGTTAAGAAACAACAAAATATAAAAATTATTTTACAAATGTACTTCAACGAACCACAAATAAAAAAAAAAAAATTTACTTGAAGGGCCGACACTTTGACTTAAGCCATTTGTCACTACAACTGTAGATAAGTAGCAGATTATGCATCACCCAAAGTTCACAACACGAGCGACAGTTTATATTGCATCCACATTTTGCCATCATAAATTTGAACGAATATTTCAGGAATGACTCCGTCTTCATTCTTTGAACCCAACAGGATATCATTTCGACATACAAAATTACACCATGGCATAGAAATGAAAACCTTCAGTTTGGCATTACTTGTCAAGCCTCCTTGTAATCCAGTTGCCCCCACAGAAGTTCTGTAATAAAAATTTTCTTGCTTGAACATCTGTTCCACTCATATATACCATGAAGAGCCAACAGACGGACGATGAGGTGAGAATGTCTTAATGTCGGAATTTCTTTTAGACGTAACTGCTTCCATTTATGAATCGAAAAATGCCAACTAAACAGCGTGATTATTTATACCAGATGTTTTATGCACGTTGTCATAATCGTCACCGAATCTTTCCATTTCTGAAAGCAGTTTCTCGAGCAACGAATGCCAACAGCAGATTCAAACTTAAGCCTTTCAGCACGTTAATGATGTACCACCGGATTACAAGTTGGAAATAAACAAGCAAACATTGATCCGTAAACTTAGCGAAAATTATTACTTCATTAAAATACACCAACAAACATTAAAACCGCCCACCTTCTCACCAATTTGTTTGATTTTTGTTAAGTTCTTTCAGTGTATGATTCTAATATTAAAATTATGATTATTAATGATAGCGAATAATGCTCTACAATGGAAGCAATTTTCTTTTTCAGTAAACTTCAAAGCGGTTTTAAGATTAGATAGTTTTTGTTTTTGTTTTGCTTCATCAAGCAATGACAACTCATTGGAAGGCTACACCGAAATAAAGAACATCGTTCTGTTTGTGAGGAAGAAAATAGACATGTAGCCACAAACCCTGTTGGCCTTATTGGTTCCCACAAAATAGGCTATAGAAAGCTTCATGAAATTGAGTTGAAGAGAGAAAAAAAAGTTAGATTTAAGCATACAGAAAAACCAATTTTTTTCGTTATAACTCAACAATATTTAAGACCACTAAAAGTCGTCCTCAAGTGAATATGAAGACACTTCCGACACCCCCAATTCTGGCATTCAAGATGCTCTAACACAACTTGGTTTTGAAATTAAAAATATTACCCAATTAACTAATAGAAGAGTCAGACAACCTTTACCTATCTGGCAAGTTGTCCTGATAAAAAACAGAAAAACCTAGATATTTACAATATTAATAGACTTCTCTACCTCACGACAGTGGTTGAAAAACTCAACCTCTTGCTATGCAATACAAGAGGCTGCTAACGAAACCTCTTGCCCCAAGGACTTTTTCCATACTTCTGCAACTTTGAGACTAGATGGTTAAAATATTAAAAGAACTTTCATTGAAGTAGCATTCAATTGAAGAAAAAACTGGGAAAATCCACCTGTATGAAGTGCTGTGTTATTGGTCGTATCGCTTTTTGGAGAGGCTGTTCAATATTCCTAAGGCCAAAAATTGAAGAGGAACACCCTATTAAAAATTATCGTCAAGTAAATCTTAATTTTAGTTATTTTACCGAGACTCAAAAGCGCTGTTTCCACTCCTTCAATCCCTGTTAAAAATTCTGATATATTCACTTTAAATTCTTCCCGCCTCTCCTTGAATAAAAACTTCCTTCTAGTAATGAAGGAATTCATATCTCTATTCACCTTATTTAAAAGACTCGAATAAGAAAATAAATTAAATACCACTCAATCAAAAGCTGATATGCTTCTAATTTCCATCAATGGATTAACAACGCCAGAAATCTAAATTTTGCTACTCTTTCTATCAAATTTCATGGGCATAGACCAACGTAATTCATTTCCAAGTGATGTGTCAAGAAAGGAGTCAGAGGTTGCTGCGTGACCAAGGTACACCAACATGTTTCTAACTTACAATAAATTCCTTATTTGATTGGTAACAGCGGCTTCAAGCTGAAGGTAATGAATTTAGGACATTTTATAAAACCTCAAGAACTCAGTCATTTGACTCTTAGATATGATAAACTAGGAAACTTACAATAAGATGAACTGCACTTACAATAAAATGGTGGTGAAAATCAAAGATGATTGGAAAGAGTTCTTCAGTCACAGGCCACATAAAGAGGCAGTGACTAACTTCAGATTGAGAACAGGACAAGACTGCTTGGTAAGACTTCTGCAGAATGAGTTCATTGGCTAATTACAATAAGGGGCAATTAATTCCAATATTCCTTTACAAATAGGGCATAATATCTGTAAAATAGACTCTATGAACAAGCAGCACTTACTAGTCTGTCCAGGCCTTAACTCTACGTTACAACATAGAGCAGGTGTTTGCCCATTGTATTGGATAACCACGGATCTCATGTCCTAAGCACAAGTTTGCTTCTCCTTTTAGACTTTTATGTATCTTTAATTTTTAGGGTTTTATTTGTGTAATTTTTTAAAATGTTTTAATATTTTTGATATTGTAAGGTTTTAATTCTAATGATGATGATTTTTATGTGTTCTTAATATTTTAGTAGTGTTTAATTCTGAATTTTGCTGTATTATTCTTTGACGAGTGGTTTTCTGATGTAAATGGATTGAGTTCCAATTTTGCCATATGAAACACAAAATGGTGGTTTATAGAACAGATGCTAATTAATTTTTACCATAAATTTAATTAATTTTGGTAAAAATTTTAAAATTAATTCATTTTAGTTTTTATTTTTAGTTAAAAAATAATATATAAAGTTATACTGTTGCAGTTGCATTTGCATACATTTCCAAGTAAAAATTGTCATTTCATACATATATTGAGGGTTCATTCCAAAAATTCTGCAAACACTAAATTGGCGATAAAATATATAATTGGCGCACTTTATTAAGTCTATGTTTTCTTTTTTTTTTTTTTTTTTTTTCAATTCGAAAGTATTTGACCCAATCCATAGAATATATTTTGTAACGGAAAACTAAAAAAAAAAAAAAAATTAAAAATTTTTTAAAAATGATTTTGTTTAAATTTATTTTGTTTTTTTTTTAAAAATAAATAGTTATTTCGTATTCATTTTCAGAGTTTTGTGAAAAAATGCTGTTTTATATCGATTTAAAATAACTTTTGGTTTATTTTAAACATTGTATTTAATCAACTGAACGAGACTTAACAAAATGAAGGTTTTCACTTTGCGCAATTTCATAATAATCATCTCTTAGATTTACTACCGCAAAAAAAATCAGCATTTTAATTTATTTTTTCAATTCTTGCAAGACTTAAAAATACTAAACATCTTATTTAGTATGATTTCAATTGAAATGATACTAAATATACAATTTTAATTTAAAGTTTATATCGTATTAAAAAACAATATTTTTGCAAGCTTGCTTTTTTTTTTTTCACGAGAAATAAACACATGAGACTTCTCAAGATGATATCAGTTTTAGTTATTAAGATAAAAATGGCCAGATTTAGTTTAAACGAATATTTAAGTAAATTAAGTTAAAAGAAATTTAAAGTGATATTTTACTTAAACAAATGATACTTCAAGTTGTTTTTAATTTTTGTGAACCAAATGGTACATACATTGGTTTGACATTAATCTTCATGATTTTTGATATCATTGTAATGTGTTCTCTTTAAAGTGAAGGGATGGGGAAACCTCAAAGTTTGCAAAAATATAAAAAAACTTATTTAATTCTGTTCATAAATTAAAACTTATTGCTTTATTATAACATCATATATATTAATTTTTTTAAATCAATATTATAAAGAAAAATTTTCTTAAATATTTATGTCTTGCAGTAATTTTTACTTTTATATGGTTTGATTAACTGCAAATTATTACTTAATAAATTCAAACATTAATATGCAAGACTCGTGGCTCAGTGGCAAAAGCGCGCTGCAGGTAAGCATTAGGGCTATCCGTTGGTAATTTTGTTGTGACACTGTTTCAAAAACGAGGAGAATCGATGGCCTTTGTGATGTTCAGCATCTTGCCTTGTGAGTCAGACTATCTGGTGGAAGTTTTCTCCCATATGATATGCAAGTTCGACGTAGTTTCCCTAAAAGACATCCCAGAAAGCACTGCCCTCCATCTTCAGCGACATGGAGGCAAAGCCAGTCTTCTACCTGCAGGCGCTCCATCACAACAGAAGCTGCTCCCTTTCCCTTTGTCTTCATTCCATGAGACCACAGCGATTCTTGACTGTCTAGATGTTGCTGTCGACCAAGTGAGATAAAAATATTATTTCAAAAACAAGTAAAATTATCGCATATTTAGGTTAGGTAAATTAGACAGTTAAATTTTGCTGTGCATTTACATATAATTTATTAAACTATTATATTAATATATCCAACTCCGCCCCCCACACACAAATGTAAAATTTGAGTATAATATTTGTATTACGATATAAAATCCTGTAAAATAATAATATTACCTTTATAGAGATATTAATATGGAAGTACATTTAGTTTTTTTTTTTTTTAGCTAAAATTATTATAGATGAAAAAATTCTGTCTTTTTGGGAAACTATTTATTATAAAGTAGTTAATTTGCAATAAATATTAGTTTCAAAGTGCCTTGTATGATGTACAAATTATCTGGTAACGCATTTTATTGAAATCATTAGAGAGATTTTGTATAGCGGAAGCCACCCGCTTTCACTTTTCCTATTTGCTATTTGGCGTATGATACCATGCGCTTCATCAGAAACGGTAATTTAACGGGACGCTTAAAATGAGTTTTTGCATAGCGTCCGCTTTCCTTCCGTTAAATTAAAACAGCGGCTAAACAAAACCTCGAATACGAGGAGCTGAGTGATGATATAGAAGTGCAAATACCCAGTTCTCGATAAGAAAGATTTAACAAATGTAGATTTTAATCGTACATTTATTTTTTTTATTAATTATATATTTTTAATGCAAAAAAAGTGCAAAATGTATTACATATATGCTTATGCTCCACTTGATAATTACTATTAATCTTTATGTGACAATCAGGCACGAAATGTTAAAAATAATTAAAAGAAATTAAGTATAAAAAAATGCAAGGAATAAAAAAAATTTAAAAAAAAGAACATTTCTATTTGCAGCTGCTTTGTTATGACTAGCGTTGTTTTTGTTTCATTTAAACATCTGCTTTTCTCTCCATCTAAAACATCTATTCATTTCGAATAAAGTGTGGAAATAAAAGCTTGATTAAAGTTAATCCCAGTTAAATTATTCCCTGAAAATACCTTTACAGGCTCATAGGAAATTACGCATGCGCGTATCTGTAATAATGTTTTCTATGAGCATGCGCGCTAGGGAGAAAAAGCTAACGGACGTCCAAAATACGGTATGAGAAAACTAATATATAGTTTTACCTTTTAAATAAATAATGTATTTTAAATAACGTAATTAAATGTATATACATGTTTACTTAATTACTAAAATTCTAATAATTGCTTATTTTTAATTTTGAAAAAATTCTCTGACGTGTTTATGCTAATGAAAAATATATTATGCAGATATTTTCAAATTAACTATCTGTTTTTATTGATATTTCAGTTATTTTTCTTTTCCTATTTTTTGTAATTCAAAAGGCTATTTAAAATTGATAACCTGTAACCTAATTTGTACTTGTTAAAATGCTGCATGATTTTAGATTCAGATATATATTTAGTAATGTTATATGCTTGTTTAAATTATTAAAAATAATGCAATTGTAATTGTTTTTAAATATATTTTTTTAATTAAAATATAATATTAAAATAAAATTGCTTTTCTGTTTTTATGAAACAAGACTATTATATACAGATGTTTAGTGGTTTCATTGGCAGTAAGCTTTTACAGGATAATTGTACAAAATCTAAACTACATCATTAAGAAAAGTGAATTAAAAATTCATTTTTTCTAAATTTCTTATAAAGCATTTGCTGGTTGAAGATTATACATATAATAATTAAAAAAAAACAGTAATAATAAATGTAAATTTAAAATTTTACTTAAAAATTGGTGAACATAATTTGTTTTGATGATTAGAAACAAATGTGCTATGAATTAACATGACTAATTTTAATGTTACATTATTTTTCATATGTCTAGTTTTAAAAATATATATTATAAATTTATATTAATTTAAAACAAACAAACAAAGTAATTTTTTATTTAAAAGTATATAAAAAGCTATTTGCTATAAATAATTTGTTTTAATTGTTAAAATTCTGATATTAAACTATTTTTTAATTTGATAACTCTTTTTATTTTTATGCTAATTAAAAGTGCTATAGAAATATTTTTCATTTATTAACCTGCTTCTGTTGGTATTTGGATTTTCTATTCCTACTTTGAATTTCATATGATTATTTAAGAAATAATTTGTAAATTTATTTGTTACTATGAAAAATTAGCATTTTTAACAGTATAATATTAAAAAAACCGATATATAAAAAAGATCTCAATTTTGTGCCCTCCTGTTTTAACTTGATTATATTAGTATGGATTTTTTTTTCTGAATAGAACTTTTTATATTTTGAATTGAGTTTTATAATTAATTGAAAATATACACAGATAAACTAATGTACTATTAAATAAATGCTAAATAAATTTGCTTGTTTATTTTGAAAATTATTCCTTTATTTAAGAAAACAACATATAACAAGAAATATGTTTTTATTCATTTTCATCCTTAATATTAGTTACTTTTTTTAAAGATTTGATTTTTTTTATATTTGTTTGTCATTTTTTTTTTTTTTTTTTTTTTTTTTTTTGGTTACAACTTTGTTTCATTTCTTATAATTTTCTCTCTTTTATGGGGACTTTTGTAATGGTATAAGAGTTAATAATTTTTTAACTTCTTTAAAAATCTTTATGCTGTCTGCAAATTAAAAGTTAAGTAGTAATATATAAGTTAATCATTACAATTTTTTTTTTCTTGCATGCTTCATGTGAAATTATTAATTTATTTTATCCACCTTTATAATAAATTGCAAAGAGTAAATAAATTTACTATATTGTTCCTTAATAAATTTGTTTGTTTTGTTAAAAACATTTTTTCTTTATTTAAGGAAATGGCATATTGTAGGAATCAATTTTAACATTTTCATCATAATTATGTAAAGATTTTCAAAAATTTTACTAATCTGTTTTTTAAAGTATGTCATGAATTAAAATAAAATTAAAATTAATTGAATTTAAAATTAATTCAGGTTTCTTAAATCTCTTTCATAGTTGTTATACATTGCAAGAAATGTTCATTTAAAAAAATATTGCTTCATATAATCTGAAATATTTAAATACAAGAAACTTGCACAAAATTATATGTAAATAATAAGTAATTTAATCAAAAATTAAAAAAGTTGTACATAAATAAAATCTATAAATACACACATTCTTTTAATTAGTAATGAAATTGTTTACTAAAGACATGTCAATACAAAAATTGCAAATAGCAATCTAGTTGCTAGTAAACAAATACTTTTTTTGGCAAATGATTTTCTGGTGGTTTATTAGCTTATTATTTGACTCAATCTACCATCTATGCCCTGAAAATGAATATGAATATGTAAACAGTGATTATATCATTTAATGTTCCATTCTGAAATTGATATATATTTTTATTCTCGAAGGCCTGTTAAGGGAATGTAATTTATAAAACAATCAAATTGTGAAAAAATATTTTCTAGTTGTCATTATCTTTATTATTAAAAATGGAGGAATGGGTGAATTCTCACACTCCTGTAAAGTGAAAAATATTTTATACATCTTAAAATTTAATATACATGAATAATAATAAATGATCTTGAATTTGGAATATTACTCAGGGCGGGGGTATTCTTCTTAATGTTTATAGATCAATTCAATCTTAATGTTTATAGATCAATATACAATAAAAATTAAAAACTATTCGTAATATAATTCGAATAAAACTGATATGAAAGGATAAGGAGTTAAACGTATTAGGGGGAAACGGGATTAACAGAAATTAAACAGTTAATTAAAATAAATTAAATTATTTTTAGATTAGTCTAGAATCTTGTACTAGAAGAAATGTATTTAGATGTAATTAAAAAACATTTTTTATTTATCAGCGGAATCATCAACGAGAAAGAGCAACAAAGACACATATACGATCTTCTACGAATCACGAAAGTAAGTTTCCAGCTTATTTTTTATATTAAAAATATTCTATAATGTAGTTTAATATATAAATAATAATATATTTTATTATATTTAATGCTAATTAATTCTAAAATTCCCATGATAATCTATTAAAGCTTAATCGATTTTCATTCATATAACATAAGTTTTGCCTATAATGTTTGAGTATCTATCTAACTACAAAATATATTCATACATATAAGTGAAAATTGATTAAGTTTAAACAGATTATCATGAGAATTTTAGAATCAATTAGCATTAAATATAGTTATGTTAAGAAATTAAACTACATTATAGAATATTTTTAATATAACAAATATACTGGAAAACTTACTTTCGTGATTCGTAGATCGTATATGTGTGTTCGTTGCATCATCGTTGATGAGTCAACTGATTAGTAAAAAAAAAAGTATTTTTATTTAAGATTAATTGCTCGCACATTTCACATTTTTCTTTGTACAAGATCCTAGACTAATCTAAAAATATTTTAATTTATTTAAATGAAGTCTATAGCGTTTAATTTCTGCTTTCCGTGTTTCACAGTTAGTCAACTCCTCATCTATTCATCAGTTGGCAGCCATCTTTGTTTATTAGAAATGCTTTCAACTACTTTCAAATCGCATGCGCAGTAGTGCAATATAACAGATATGCATGCGCAACAGTGCAATGTTTCCTATGAGCCTGCGCGCTAGGGAGAAAAAGCTAACGGACGTCCAAAATACGGTATGCAAAAACTCTCTATCGACAAAGAAAACAGGTAAGCCAGCAATCTTAAGACGTAATCAACCATTATTATATGCTAAAGGTAGAACAAATTCAAATGAAATAACAAAAGGGGCTTGAATTTATTAAAATATATACCTCCAATAAAACACTACTTTACAGGACATTAAAACACGTGGAGATTAAAATTTAGATTTAGATAACTCGGAAGAAGATGCTTGTTGTAATGCATAAACCTAAAACTTATGACAACACATGTTATTCTATTATTTTTACATAAATTTCTTATCTGAGGTAGTTAGGTTTGAGAGTAAGCACATGCTTACAGCTTCAAACAATAATATTGTGAGCTCAAGTAATTTTTTTGTAGCCAATATAGTGCAGAGAGATTTGACAGAATAACATTTTGTTTTCGTTTGTCTGATATGGAATTAGATGGAGCGGAAGGAACAGGCTTTCTCATGTCCCTTGAAGTACCCTCGAAAAGTTCATATGAGACTTTCTGATATTGAAAAAGATAAATATATCAAATTACTGATACTAAGACTCATATAAAAATGTTGAAAATTGAATTGAAAATTCCAAAAATTAAGGTAGGTGATATTTAATGAAAAATTTTTTTTCTCTAATGCGGCTTGCAAACACTTAGACAGCTGTCTTGGATGCCTTAAGGCAAGCACTGCACAGACGTTACTCATTTAGCATTAACCAGAGGGGGCACGTGTAACTTGAAGATAAGCCACGGACGCGGAGTAACAATGATCCCGCAACATTCTACGATCATATTAAACCGGGACCTATGGTTTAAAGTGGATTCCGAACCACTACAAACATCCATGGCACCGCCGGGACTCGAACCCGAAACCTGTGGTATCGAGCGCCAGAGCGCTAGCCACTGACCATTCAGTCCCCTTAATGAAAATGTTGATACTACTATTACTACGGATAAAAGGCCTCCAATTATTATTAAGTCTATGGAAAATTTAAATACAAAAATTTGATGAAGTGTCTGAGGGCAAAGTCCCTATTAAACTAGTGGGTGAAACGTTAAAAATGCTCCCCTCAGAAAAAGAACAGCAACAAAAATAGCCCTTAAAAATAGAAATATTGAATATTTCGTTAGAACCCCGAAACGTCAAAGACCACTGAAAGTAATTATCAAGGGGTTACGCAAAAATACTCTGAGGAGGAAATCAAAATTGCACTAATTGAAAAATGATTTGTGGTGAAAAAAAGGTGTCCAACTAATAAAAAAAAAAAACTAACTAGTTATTACCAATATGACAAATAACTTTCACTAGAAATGAAAAAATGAGATATTTAAACTCGATAGACTTCTCTACTTAGCGATTGTTATTGAAAAAGACAATAAATTAAATGTAACTTTTTTACCACAGCTCAATTAAAAATGGATTCAAAGCATGCTGCTTAAAATGTGGTTCAGAACAATTGCATAAAGTATGTAACATAAAAAATTGAAATACTCACGTGTATTAATAACTGTGGTGAAAAAAGGGCACCTTGCTGCAAAATATTCCCAAAAATAAATGTTAATTCCAATACACAAGCAACTGTATCAAAATTTAACTGTACCAGACAAGTTTTCGCTAATTTAATGTTCTCTGCATCACTCAAAAATTCTCAACCACAAACTTCTAATATCTCTGTTCAAAATCAAAGCCAATTGAATTCTTTACTAAGTATCGAGGATATCCAAATCTTTCAAAAAGTTAGCTATTTCGTGAGAGATTTATCTCCATATTTACAAATCTAGATGGTCTTGATTGTCATAAAATTGTCTTATTCAAAAAGTAAATACTGCTAAAACTAAAAACAGATAAACTCTAAATATTTGTGAGAAGGGCCTGGCGTCCCAATCTCTTCCAAATACATCGTAATGGTTAATTCGGCTACTGGGCCTTCCATTTGCTACTAGAATGTTTGCAGTTTTAAAAAAAATAAACTTTTTGAATTTGATGTTTTTCTTATTAACCATTTGCACTCGAGGGGCTCCGGGCGGAGCCATTTAAAATTTGTCTTCAAAGCTAAATTTGTCTTCATGCTTATTTGCATTGTCTCCGTAGCGGAGACAATGCAAATAACAATATAAATAATGCGTATATCAAACTTACATGTGAATATGATCTTTTCACTAAAATCGCTTCGAGCTGCTGGCAATACGAATGAAAAAAATTCGAGTGCAAAGGGTTAATTATAACCTGGGCATTTTACCGCTTCAGGAAAACTTTTAAAATCTGATCACTTTCCTAATTTTTCTGGTTATAGTTTCTATATAAATAACGGACCTCAGAATTCTGTTCTGATGGCATTCGTATTTTAATTAAAAATTGTATTCCACATAGTCATGTTCCTCTTTATGCAATTAAATCTACTGTTGTGTTTCTCATCTTGAAACTCAATCTCAGACTACTCTCAATCGGAACTCAATCTGCGTAGACTAGCATAGATAAAATTACTAATAAAAGTGTTAAATAATCTTTCTTTTCAAAATAATGCTTAAAATTTGTAAAACTACTGAATATGTTCTTAATGTTGGATATTATTATAAGTCTTGTAAAACAGCTAGAATTCTCCCAATTCTTAAACCTGGAAAGGATCCTACTTCTATTAATCACAGACCAATGTCTTTACTCTCTTTTATTAGTCAACTAATTGAAAACGTCATCCTTAATCTCCTTAAAAATGAGCCAAATCAAAAGAACCTTCTCATCCCACACCAATTTGAATTTACCGAAGAACTTTCTACAAGTCATCATCTCATTCTCACAGAAACTATTGCTGAAGGTTTTTCCTAAAAATATGAAAATTCGCAATTTTTTTTCTTGGTGTGACCAAGGCTTTTGATAGAGTCTGGGTTTTATAAATTATTTCTTGCAATTTCTCACCTCATTTAAATCAAATACTTGGTAACTATCTGTCAGACAGGCACTTTGTTGTCGCAGGGAATCTGATTCCTCAATTCATGATATTCATGATGACGTACCCCTAGGGCTCTATTCTAGGTACTTTCCTTTATAATATATTTATCAACTATATTCCGCAGAAGAACAATATCAAAATTAGTCTGTATGTCGACGATATTGCATTCCTAACTCAAAATCGGAAAACTTGCACCATCCAGAAATTTTTTAAAATAATATCATTGATTTAGAAAATTGGCTCATTAACTCGAAGATAAAATTAAAGTAGATAAGATTGAAGCAGTTCTTTTCACTCGTAAAAACTCTTATAACCTTCCTAATATTAAAATATATAATAATTATATCACTTGATTTAAAGAAATTACGTACTTATGAATCATTCTTGATAGTAAATTTGACAACAGATCGCATATCTAAGAAATATATTTAACACCCGATTTAGAATTCTCTATCCTTTTATCAATAGAAACTCTGCTTTACCTCTTAATCTTAAAATACTAATACATTTCTCTTATCTTTGTCCAGTATTAACTTATGCAATCAGTTTGGAGTTCTACTGCACGTTCTAATTTTGAAACAATATAATATAAAGGCTTGAGAACGAAATACTTAGAATGTTAACAAAATTCATTCTGATGCTTTCACAATGACGATATTAGACGAGCTCTCTCGATTCAAGTTTAAGATAATTTGTTCATAAAAGTTCTACTAAATTCCTAAAATAATAATCAAGAGACGTCAATAATCCAGTTTTATACACCTACAAAATAACGATTAGGATATTTATTTTTCGCAAAACTATTAAAAGATCTATCACTGTTCAAAATATTTTAAATTAATTCCAAATTCTCCTCTCTAAGTCCCGATTTTCTCTTTTTCAACTAGCTTATTTACTATTGCAAAGCTCATGCAATGAGATCTCGATTTTCCTTATGTATCAAATTTCTTCTTTTAAAGCTGCCAAAAAGGTATAAGTCTAGAGTTTTTAAAATGCTTCCATTGTCCCTATAAATACCTTTCTATTTACATATCCTGTACATTTGCTGCAGAGCCCTACCCTTAGAAAAAAAAAAAAAAATCCTTATATGCTTTTCTGATCAAATTAATAAACCAAAAATTTTAAAAATTAGGATATTAAAAAACCGATTTTTCTGAAATTTATAAAAAATTTTTAAAAGATTTTTTAGACATAAAATAATCAGAACAGCAACATCAACAAAAAAGATTTTAGAATTTTATCAAAGAACAAGATTTTTTAAAGAGATTCTATTACGAAAAGAAAAACTTTCTATTCGAAGATATGGGTGATGTAAGGGCCAAAAACAAGTTCACTCTTTTTTTCTGCGAAATTTAAAAAACCAAACGAATTATTTAAGAAGTGTAGAAAAATTTAAAAAAAAAAAAAAAGGAATTTTAAAAAGAATTTCTAAAAGTTTATAAGTCAATAATTTATCAGTTTAGTAAGTAACTAATAAAGTTTTCTTTAAAATGAAATGTGATCAGGGGCTGGATTTAAATGAAAAGAGACCCTAGGCTATTTCCATTTTCATGAGGCCCTTTCACTTCCCATTTTTAAGTTTGTAAATTAGGATGAGAGATAATAAAATACATCATTACTGTGATATCAATATGTTAAATGAAACATGCTGTGATGGGTACTAATCTTTATAAAAACGGCATGGATAATAAATAAAAAATGGTCAAAAACACTTATTTGGACATTTATTCTCAGCACCCTATATAGTACTTGTAAAATACTAATCAAACATAACACACAACATTTACATGCACTTTATTTATGCAAGAATAAACCAGAACTCAGTAGCATAAGGCACGTCAATAGTTGCCATAACAATCAGTGAACGTATGAGCTATACTTTGGTGCAATCTAGTATATACAAACGAACAGACCCAATGAGCCGAACGTGTTGATCTTAACCAATACATTTTTGTTTATTAGTCAAGTGTGTAAAATTTCTCCATATTTTCGATTCAATGTTTTAGTGTTTACTGTTTTTAGAATAGTGTAATTCTAATTTTGCTAACAATTTGAATGTAGGCCCCTCTTGATCTTGAGGTTCTAGGCTGAAGACTAGTTAGCCTATAAGAAAATCCGGCCCTGAATGTGATAATGACAGAGAAAAGTGCATGAGAAATTCGTGAAAACTCAAATATAAAAACAATGCAAGTTGGAGCTGAAGAAATTTAAATCTGAAGAAAAAAATAAGAGTTATAAAGTTCCGTTTTAAAGTTGAGTTTTACTTTCCAAAGAAAGAAATTCAAGTGCGTAATAACATATATATCAAAATCTATATGTATTGTAAAAATCTGCAGTAGACTATGCAATTATATCTTTCTAACCATAAAAGAATGCAAATTAAAAGGAAATCGAGAATAGCATTTGGTAAGAATTTTTTTAACAGAAATTTAATCATATTTAAAAAGAAGATAAAACAGAAAGGAAATATTTAACTGGTAAAAATAATCTATTAGCCCATTTATTTTGATATTATGTAACAGATAAATTCTAGATTTTTAAGTGGCAACCTTTCTTTTCAAATTTGATATTAGAGAGGAAAAGTACTTCCAGAAGAAGCTCCAATCAAAACGCTGCGTTGGGCATCGTAAACCAAACAACCCTATATACCTCACTGACTTACTTTATTGGCAAAGCAGGAAACGAGCCAAACTCGTTTGGCGATAATCTTCAAAGGAGCTATAGTATCGTATCGCACTGACATCGCGTATTCTCGAAAGAGCAAATGTTATTATGTATATATATATGTTAACAAAATTGAGAAGGATTTTTATAATGACTTCTTCGAAATAATGATTTTATTGAGGTAATGCATCTAAAACTAGGAATAGGTTTCTGTAATAATGGGAAATATATTTGTGTCTCAAAAAGTATAGAGGATACTATATTTTAAATGATTGCAATTGAATGAAAAATTATATTTTATCATAAAAGAACTTCAAATTGTAATTAAAATAGTAACAAATTACAGAGGGAAGATAGAGTAAATTGTCTGAAAAATGTTCTACATTTAATTTAAAATTCCCTTGCATTTTTATGTGTGAAATTCAGATAGTTGCTAATATTAAATAAACAAAAGATAAAAAAAAATTCTGTTTATAATTTATATAAATTAGGAAAATATTGATTTCAACTAATAAATCAAATGCTAGATAATTTGTTATTATATTTTTTGTAACTTATTAAAAAAATTATTTATAAAATGGCACAAAAATCAATTTCATTATATATATAAAGCAATCTATCTGTTCAACGTGTATTCTCGCTAGAGCAGATATTGTTTCCTTTAATATATTTTCCCTTGTCAACTCGTTCAATGTTTACTTTTAAAATATATTTTATAATTATTCATAATGATGCTTGCAAATGAGAAAAATTAATTAAAACATAAATTACACGAAGCTTGCAAATAAGTCACTAACGAGGATGTAATTTATAACATTCAAATAAACAAGTAATATAAAAAAAAAAAAATTTTTAAGTAAATTTCTACTTTTTTCACTATATTGCAGAAAGTCCTTTATAAATTTTCATTCATATTTTTAAGTTTATCTGGCGCCATCTATGGGTAGATATATGCAACTTAAATCTAAAAAAAAAACTAAAATTAATTAATTAAATTTAATTACTGAATTAATATTTGAAAAAATGTATTAACATCCAATGTCATCCACTACAAGTTGAAAAAAATTTATTTGAAGTTCAGTGGATGAATAAAAAGTATTTTATGAACGATTGAAAAATTGAACGAGATATATATCGGGAGAGTGTGAGCTAATAGAAGGAATTGAATTAAAAGACTTAAAATTGAAAGAAAGATCATTATATTTAATAAACCCTAGCGTTTCACATTTCATGAACTTCTTTGTAATTGGAAAACTGCACTGGTACTATCACTTTTTAGTGAATAAGTACTATATTCAATTTGGTAAAATTTTTGTTAGGAGAAAAATATTCTAGTATTCTTCTGAAAATGAAAATTCAAGGAAATATTTTTAATAATTTATGCAATCAGTTCTAATTATGGATTCAGACAAGAACAAAAATAGAAATATGCCAGTTCTTATCTTTTTAATCTCATTTTTTTCATGAAAAATTATATTTAATTATTAATTAAAAGATAATTAAATAGAGCTTTTCTGTGCTGTTAGTGATTCACAATTAAGTAACAATGATTTCACAGAGGGGAAAAAAAAAAAGCAGATTTCTTGTTTTATTTTCTATTCTGTATAATTTTAAACAATAAGAAATGAAACATGTGTTTCCACACTTATCTTTAAAAGTACATCAAAACATTCAAAGTTGCTTTACAAAAGTATATCTTTAATAAACACACAATTAAATTACACACAATTAAATTATTGTAAGAACTATAGTTCCAGTCCTCCGTACCTCATTTAAATATTATAATTTTAAAAAAAAACTAAAAAACACGCTTTTAGAGTTAATCAAACTACAAAGTAAAAAAAATAATTGTTAACATAAGAATAAAATGACTGACGAGAAAATGAATGTCACTGTTCTAAAAGCGTGGGGGTGCTTTGTATGACATTTTTAAACTAACTCTGCATTTCGAATGAAACTAATGAAAAATTATAACGATTGATATTGAGCAATCAATTATTTAATTTCAATAGTTTTTAGTATCAATTATTTTTTACTTTTTAGTTTGATTAACTCTAAAAGCGTGTTTTTAGTTTTTAAATTATAATTTATTTGCATATATAATTTTCAAAAAGTACTTTCCTCTGTACGACGTCACTGAAATTTCAATAAAATATATTTGTTTTGAATTTCTATACCAATAAATTTGCCTTGCAGTACCATTTTCAAATTATCTGCGTTGTTTACCTGAATATTATGAAATCTCATTAATTATATACAATATGATAATAGTTTGCATTTTAATTTATTTAAAAAAATTTTTATTCAGAAAAAAAAAAATGGAACAGTTTTCTGTATTTATTTAAAAAAAAAATATATATTAACAGAATTAAATATTTTCAGTAACTTTTTAAATATCATTTAGCTTTTATTATAAAATAAATTTAATAAAACAAAATAACTCTTTATAATATGTTTTTGCTTTTTCTTAAAATAGATTTTGACAAAAAAAAAAAAAAAAAAAAATGTCGAGTTTCAGCTATGCCCTTTTTCTTTCTCATTTAAATTTGTTCGGTAATTTGTATCCAAGTACACGTAAGATATAAGAGAATTGTGAACTCAATCGTAAATGTAAATATATAATAATAAGGTATATAGTAAATAGTTATATTAATAAGGATTATTAGATGATAATAAGACATACATCAAATAGATACCTTATTTAGATTGCAATTTAAAATTGCTACTGGTATAATAATAAGTATTTAGTACATATTGTTGCATATGATTATTTCATAGAGCATTCAACATAATAGTTAAAATGAATATAATTTTAATCAATTAGAAAAAAATATAACATTGTTTTTACCGCAATAGTTATTCCATAGTGTGATATAATAAAAAAAGTGAACTTAAGGCCTACAAATATTATACTTTGACATACTTATTTTGATACTTCAACTGTTATACAGTTCAATAAACAAAAAATATTTTTTTTGATAAAAATTTATATTTTTAATATTGATAGAGAAACATTTATATTGCACGTATAAAGATTCAATCAATTAAAAAAATTATCTCCCTAGTTAAAGATTATGATTGCATAATCAATAAAAATTACGAAATACAAACAAAAACTCAGAATAATTATAAAAAAAAATAAGCAAGGAAAAGAGAGAAATTATCACTGTTTAATGTAATTATTAAAAAGTGGCCTCCTTTCTGAGATCAAGTAATAAAAGGATAGTTTAATAACAGAATTCTTTTTTATATTAATTATTATCATTATTATTAAACAAATGCCATATTTATATTAATAAATATGCCTTTCTTCTCTTTTTTATAAATTCCACAGTTTATCAATTTTCAATTATTTGTTGCTCAGTTGAACTCAATATAAAATAGAAAATAAAATACAAAAAAGTAAATAAGCAATGAACAATATCTGAAAACTTCAGGAATATTTTTTCTTTTTTAGAAATGAATAAGCGAATGATTAAATTTATTTCACAACGCGAATATTGCCAAATGTAGCACTCCTATTTTACTTCCAAGATGGTCAGCAAAAAATACTACAATTTGATTGGAGGCTCCTCTGGGAGTCCTTTTGGTCGCTAAGGTTTAGTTTTTTAATATTATAGTAAATAAACATGGACGATTCCATGCCGCCAGAGAATTTTGAAGATCTTACACTTGAAGAAGATTATTACGCCTTTCTGAATTTGTGCAAAGATGTAATGTATATTGTTGATTAATTGTTAATCGCATTGTATATTTTATTGAACCTAATTATTCTGTCTGACATAGGAATTTAAAAAACATGATGCAATAATACGGTTTGAATAAATTGCAAATTTTATTTTTAAAAAAATACTTTTATATTTTTGCTCATTTATTATTACAATACTTATTTTTCTTTTTATTTACTTAATGATAAATTTTAAAAATGTTAATTACCTAATCTAGGTCGTATAAGTTTGTATTTTCTATTCTAATTTAAATAAATTTTCTTTTTATTGGATAAGTGATTAAATTTGTTTTTACAAATGGAGGGAAACTTTAAAAGTAAAGTACTTTAACATTACTTCAATTTAATTTATTATTATTATTTGAAAATTAATTGCAGGCATCTCAGAAGATATCACAAATGCCTACCGACGTCTTAGTAGACTTTATCATCCAGACAAGCATAGAGATCCTATACAAAAGAAGAATGCTGAAATTCTATTTAATAAAACTAAAACTGCTTATGAAGGTAAAAATTAAAATAAATTTTGAATTCTCTTATGAATTATAGTCCAAAATTTAAATATATTTTCTCTATTTAAATAGGAAATATCTATTTAATTTTTGGGTATATAATTTATATAGCTATATAATTTATTTAACATTCTCTATTTATTTAAATATATATTCTCTTTTAGTGTTAAATGATCCACATCAGCGTGCAATATATGATACTTTAGGTGTTCGAGGTTTACAGACCGATGGATGGCAAGTATGTATTCTATTCTCTTTGTATCTCTCTCTCTCTCTCTCTCTCTATATATATATATATATATACTTCAAAAAAAGTAAGGATATTATAAATCCTTTTACAAAAAAGGAAAACTCTAAAATAAGTCAAAAAACAAAGTTAATACTGCAATTCTTCATTATATTATGTATATCAATAAATAAAAAAAACAAAATAATGCATGTTTCAGTCAACAATTCTAATCTAAGTTCTAATGCTGCTCACATTTTCAGTCAGGGCAAATCGGATTATTGAATGGGATGAAAAATAAAAGATTTTTGTTTAATTTATAAAATTATCAATAGAAAATTATTTGTACAGTATTTTTTGCATCTGTTAACTTTAAGAAATAGATGCCAGTTTATGTGTTGTTTTTATATTCAATGTAGAATAGAAGTCTTTTTATAAAATTTATTAGTGTATATTAAACATAAACTAAGACAATGCCTGTAATTAATTTTATTGCTTCTAAGACATGAGACTAAGACCATTAGACTGATAGTCACAGAATCATCCAAGTTGTTTTTCCCCTCCTCATCTGAGAATATGGCAAAAGTTCTATTTGATCATAGCCTCAGTTCTTTTATTTAACTAAGTTTGTTATTTTTATATATATTTAAATATATTGACTGATGCTTTCTATTTATTTATTTATTAATTAATTTTTCTGTTTGAAAGCTTCAGATATTTTTTTTTTAAATATTCTGTTTTTACTGACATTTGTATCAATTCTGCTTGTATTCAGTCATTCAAAGCATTCTTCTTTAGTATTTGAAATTTTCTTTAATCATAGAGTATAATATTTTTAAAACTTTTTAACTTTTTTTATTCTGTCTAGAGTATCTTAGAAGAATTGAATTGCTAGCAAGTAATCTCTGTGATACCTGTATTATTTTCTATTATTTCTATATGCTACAGTTTAGTTGATAGATATAATTTTTACTAGACAAAAATAATACAATACATTTACATTATAACAGAATCAAACAACTCTTTCTTTTTTTTTTTGATTTTTTTTATGCTGTGAAATTTATTTATATATTTAGTTTTCAATAAAATATTGGCAGATTTATTTTTAGCTTAAATGAAGGAATTTTGCCTAAAAAGCACTAAAAAAATTTTTTAGTTATATTTTTTGCCCAATCTATTTTTTTACATATATTTTTAAAAATTTTTTTTCACTAATCCAATTTTAGTATAAATTTGTTAACATGTTTGTATTGTCTAATAATATTAAATTATTAATATGCATTTTACTTTTAGATTGTTCACCTAAGCACTTTTGTTTTCATTATAGATTGTTGAACGCACAAAAACTCCTCAGGAAATCAGAGAAGAATATGAACTCTTGCTTAGAGAAAAAGAAGAGAGGAGGTTACAACAAAGGACAAATCCAAAAGTAATTTTTTTTATAAAGTTCATATAAAGGTTAAATAAGTATACTTAATGGAATTCACATAACAGACAAACATTTAAATTTCATATTGTATGAATTTTTAATATTATTTAGGAATTATTAATAAAAAATTTTGATAAATTTTATATTTTAATGAATCTTGTCGTTAAAAAAAAAATTTGTTTTTAAATTTAATTGTATGTCTCAGTTAAAAAAAACAAAATTGGGATACTTGTTATACTATAAAAGTTTTTTTTCTATACTGTAGTTTTTCTTAAAGATTAAAGTACTTATTACTTAATATACTTTTATTACTACTTATGTTTCCATTTGAAGTTTAAATATTTAGAAATAATTCAAATATGTGTATAAATAATTTTTATAACTTTAATGTTATATATATATATATATATATATATATATATATAACATTAAAGCTGTAAAGTCTGTAAATCAAAAGTAATCTTATTCTGAATTATAACAATTATTAATCTAGATTTGATAATGTATATTTTTGTAAATAAAGAAGGCAAGATGTATTATACTTATCTTGTTGCATGTATTAAAAAAAATTATTATATTATTGTTCATTGGCATTGGATTTAAAATAAGTTTTTCTTGATAAAGATGATTTGATTATATATAAATAAAAATAAGATGTTACTGTCAAAAAATTGCATGATACTTTTAGAAATTCTAAATTGTGCATTCTGTTACAAGAAATCTGGTTATTTATAAATATTAAAGGTTAAAAATATACATAAAAATTTTTGTGTGTTATTAAAATTATTATACTACACTTTACTGTTTCATTTTTAAAATCATCTGCAAATACAAAAATATAATGTATTTATCATTTTATACAGTAACAACAACAAAAAAAATTCAATGTAGTATGTTTTGTAAAGTTGTATACAGTGATGTAGCAAGATAAATATTTTTTTAATTACTGATAAGATTAATATACTCATTTTTAGCATTATAATTTTTTTTTTCTTTTCTCTTTCTCAGGGAACTATTAGTATTGGTGTGAATGCAACAGACTTTTTTGAAACCTATGATTTTGACATTAGGTAATTATTAGAATTCTCCATTTATTTTTTATAAATGATAGTTATCCTTCTTTTATTATTATTTAATAATTATTTAATATAATTGTAACTTTTTGTATATGCTTTTGTTGAATTTTTTGTAAATCTTGTTATAAATTTAATTTTTGGTTAAATGAATTGCATCAATATTGTTTTCTTGCTAATTTAATACATTTTAATCTAATCTTGTTTCAGTGCTCCTAGTATAGAAATAAGTTCCATGTCTATATCCCAGTCTGTTGAAGCTCCATTAGATACATCTCACACTTTAATTTTAAATGGCAGCATTGCTACTCAAAACGGTACAGGTAGTGGTAATATAAATTGTTCTTGGAAGAAAGTATTTTCAACAAAGTCTTGGTTTGAGGTAAGTTTCTCAGTTTGTTGCTTATTTTTTTCATTATTTATTTAATTTTGTTTTAATGTGAGGGCACTTGTGTTTTCAGATATGATTTATTAACTAGCCAATTTGTTATCAGCGTGACATGGTATTTTATGTTATGATAAGACAGTTTTCATCTCTCTTCATTCTGTGGTACTAGAATGGTATTGAGAGTACAGTAGGGATGGATATATATGGAGTACAGTATGGACAGTAACTTCAAAAGTTACTGTCCATCATTAAATTGAAAAACTAATGAGGCAATCTGATTGTAGATGTTGAACAAAACCCACTTCTGTAATCAGATCAAGCTCTATTTTTCATACTAGTTAGTGCAATTCTAAAAATTTAAAAATTAAATTTTGATAGTCTATACAATTTTTTAATATTAATACATGTAATTTTATATATGCATTCTGACATAAAAAGGAGTGCACCAAGAAGAAATTGTCACAACAGATTGAAATTTTACTTTGGTTTTAATGTTGATATGAATGATTATAAAATGAAAATAATGAAATTATTTATTTCAATAAAACTCAAAGAAATATAGGGTGTACTACCTTGTTAGGTCATCTCTAGTGAATGCACAATGTTATAAAATTGAGTATTGAGGAATACAGGTTTCTCATGGTGTCTTGCAACATCTCATTTCTTAATGACTGTAAGCATGTCTCTAGTTTGACTGGAGTCATATATTACCCTTCTTAGTTAACCTGGGCCATGCCACAAATTTTCTATCTGTGACAAGCTTGGGGATCAGGGGAGTGGAAAAAACAAAGAAGTGCACAAATATTGAAAAGATGTTTTTTTAGAACCAACATCTTTGCTTTGGTGCTGAAACATTCTTATTCAAAAATGCTTCCTCAAAGCTCTACCATTAAAGGGTGAGGATTACCATTGTGACTGAAGAATTTAAAAATTTATAACTATATTGTCATCATGATGTGAATCATTACTAGAGAAGATTGAATATGGTATGGATGTTCCAAATCATTACAGGTATGGGCACAATCTGCCATTTTAAACGGTAGGTGTTGATTATTGACATCTGAGCCTCCTGAGACAACAATCAATAGTACAGCATCCTTCTGATCCAGGATAGGGCTTATGTAAACTCACTCTTGTCCACTGTCCAAACACACCCTGACAGTATTGTTATAATGGCCAATGTGATTGTAGACCCACCAAACTGATTACCCACCCTCGTCATCTCAGTGATTTTTTCCATTCTCAAACTCTGTCAGCTGCTAGCATTTGTTTCTATGATGTGTTAGAAAATGTTTGATGAAAAGGCATCTTTCTAGAGCAAATAAACAGCATAAAGATTAACTCAGAGAGGCTATTTATTGCCTAGGATAGATGCACATCAATGCTTTTTATTAGTCTTATGTAATATGCGATTATGATGTAATTTTAATCACTTGTGTTCTTAACACAAATTTTTTTTTTAATTGTCTGACAACTCCATTCTGGTGTAATAACTTTTTTATTTATTAATTTAATTTTTAACTCTTCAAATTTGTTTGTAATATTTTTTTTTTCCGCATCATTTACTCATACCAGTTTGTATTTTTTTTTTTTTTTTTTTCTAAATTGCTCCATTTCAATGTACTTTAGTATAATGTTAAATAATTATTATTTATCAAACATTAAATGACCACTAAGCACCTTTAAATTTCTCTTTTTCTTATATGTTAATTATTTAGAAGCGCAGAAACAAATCTCAAGATCTTTTTTTATTTATTTAATTCATAACTGAAACAAAAGTTAATATAAATAATTTTTGCATCAAATTTGTGTCATACTATTTAAAAAGTTGCTTTCATATTTTCAAAATGATGCTTGTCCTAAAACAATTGAAGTTTTTAACAAGTTTCTAAATGAGATATTGAAAACAAATTTATATAAGTTAGGTCTTATATAATAAATAATAATAAATATTGTATTTTAATAATAAATGTATTTTATTGAAAATAATTTTTTTTTAGGGTGGTATTGCAGCTGGAAATGGTTTAGTATTTAATTTAAAAGGTTACCGAACTTTATCAAAATATTGGTAAGCTTTCTATATTACAAAGTATATTTTACCCTTTTATATGTCCTCCTATGGGAACTCTTGCTTTAAGCGGGTTTTGCGTCATGCTATAATAACATGTTCGCTGTTCCCTGGGAGGTACATACAGTCCAGTTGATGGCAGCCGATTGTAAGGAGGGTGCTGCATTGTTGCAGTACCTATCCTGGTAGCCGGGCGGTGCCTTTCCTCTGTTGGGGGGGGTGCTGTCGTGATGATTGGTTACTCAGATTCTGTATGCCTTTGGGCAGGTCGGATTATATTCTTTGAACTTACCCATTTTATAGACTTTTTTTATCATGGTAAAATTAATTTGATTGGATATCATCTTGGTTTAATTTTGATTAGTGTATGAATCAATGATTTTTTATATATGTGTATTTGAAAAATTTTTTAGATGCATCAACAATGTTAATTAACAAAATAAAGAAAATGGGATATGCCGTAGTGCATTTTAGTAATGACCAAAAGAATGTATAGTAAAAAATTAGAATGGCTGACTATACTTTGATGTTCAAAGTCGAACCTATGATTCTGTTACATGCAATTAAGTAAATAAACAACAGAAGTCTTTAAAATGTAGACATTTACACAGATTCTATGTTCAAAAAGCTGTAAATAAAAATTATAATAATTTGGAAATAATTGAGTCTTTGAAACTAGAAATTATAAATATCAAATATTTTATATCCCTACATTGGGTTAAAAGGATAAGAAGAAATGAAAGCAGATATTTTAGCTAAAGAGTCTCTATTAAATAGCTGTTCTTGGTTCAAGTGAAGAATTAATTAAATAAAAGGCAATAGAAATTGGCAGAATTGGTGGAGTCCATGAATAGAAAAAGAATAACTTTTGATTACATTCTATTTGTTTCAGTCAAGACAACTAAGGGCAATATCTATATCAATCAAATACTGTTATGTTATGGATGTTTTTTTTTTTGCTCACCAAAAAAAAAAAAAAAAAAATCTGTACCAGAGATCAAACATTTTATGTGGATTAAAATTTGGTTCTTTGGAACACCTTAAAATAAATTTAAAGAATTAAGATTAAAAATATGAAATTACTGGAACATCTATTTAATATTTGATTCTAAATATAAAAATTATTTTGTTAAAATTATTCAAATTGTCATGGGATATATTATAGAAAACTTTGCAATAAAAATTTAAAATTATAAATAGATTTGTTTATTTCTATGTGGTTGTTATCATGTCCATGGATTTAAAATATTATTAATAAAGTCAGATCAAGTCAAAAGACTTCACGATAGCTGCCGCCAGCAACGGCGCCGCTTCACTATACAGGACTTTTCTTAAGTTGGCCTCGATTGGCACCATACCCAATTGCAATACATGGGGAGTGAGTGCTGGGCACTCTAGAATGTGCTTAGATGCAGGGAAAGCGTTGGGGCAATTTTTGCAGGGGATGTATTCCCTGGTCTTGTCTAGGAGAATCTTCATCCCTCTGTAATGATTAGTTCTGAGTCTGCTAATAACTGATGTCAACTTCCTAGGGCAGTTGAAGTCCGTGATTAGTGACTTCTTAAAGTTATGAAGAATTAGTCGGCTTTTGGCAACTGTGTTCGCATCTGCAAGTGTGATAGTAGTTCTGGGTTGATCATTATCCCTGACTTCTTTGGCTAAAGAGTCAGCGCATTCATTGCCCTCAATGTTGACATGTGCAGGAATCCATTGAAGATAACATGATTTGCCTCTACAGTGTAGAGTCTTGAGCAGAACATTTTCACAGAAGTGATGTTAGTATCTCTATTTTTAATTGCTTCCAGAGCTGACTTTCAGTCAGAAAAAAAATCACTAACCCCTCAGTGGGGCCTGAAATATTTGAGTCATTTAGATATAAAGCAACAACCTCTTATTTCTATTTATATATATATAGAATAGTGTTGCATATGTAATTAGAAAGTAAGCAAAATTTATTTTAATGTAGTATTTTTAAAACAGAGCATAAATTAATTATTGAATGTAGAAATGTACTTATCATGGACTATTTTTTTAAAGCACTTTGGTTAGAATAGTGTTAGATTAAGAAAGTGTTTTACCAAGTGGTAAATTTACTTATGTTGTTGAAAGTTTACAACCACACAAATTAGTTTTATTTAAAAATAGAAAAAAATGTTTTAGTTGATTGGTGATTGAATTTCATTTGACCTTGAAACTTTATGATATATGTTTTTGATTAACAAGAAATATATTCAAAAATTTAAATAATTGACAGACCCTCTAGTTTCAAGTATTGAAATATGAATCCTATTTGTTGCACAGGGTGAAGGTTTTATTGCTTGTAGCCCTGGACAGTTCCTGGTTCTCGAATTGTTGTAGTAGTAAGTTTACAGGTTTGAATGTAATGGGTTGGATCACATTCAGACAGATCTTACCCTTTTATATATTCAATTCATATTTCTCCATATTGGTTACAATTTCGATAAGTCTGTCATTTATTGTATTGAATATTGAATATATATATAGAAATATTGAAGTTTTTTATAGATAAGAATCTCTCTCTCTCTCTATATATATATATATATATTTCTTCATTTCTTTTACAAAATAAATGTTATTTATTTTGTAAAATAATATATATATATATATATATATATATCAATATAATTTTTAAAATATATATAATTTTTTAGATATTTTATATGTAAAAATTTAAAAAAATAGTTCAAAGAATTTTGCACAATTTAAAAGTTTTGATGTTGAAATTTACCGAGTTTAACAAAATTTATTTCTATAGCTTTGGGACCATTCAATCTTCATTTCATTTCTTTGGTTCAAGTGTATCTCCTGGTGTAGAGCTAAGTAATTAATGCATTTATTATTATTGATTTATATTGTATAAAAAATGTTTGTTTTTTATTTTTTTGTTAATAATAACAAACAAAACTTTAAAACAATAAAACCGTTCTAGTGTTGGCCCGGCAGCTTGCTAGAAGTACAGCTGGCTATATAACTGTAAAGGGTGGTGCGTCATCATCTGTGAATACAATGCTAGTTTATGATGCTGAAAAAAGCCATTTTGTTATTGGTTTACAAGTATGTAATATTTCTAAATGTTTCATATTTTGTGATCTTTATTTTTAAAAACCAGAATATTTGCATTCCTTTTTAGAGTGAAATATACATTATATTATATTTTCCTTTATGTAATAATTTACATGTGAGAAGAATTATTGCAGACGGATAAATATTTTATAAATTTCTACATTTTGAAAATTTGATGAAAATTTTTTTTTTTTTTCCTGTGATTTACAGTTTCTGTATTTTTAAGTTGCAGCTTTTAAGAATATGTTTGAAACTATAGAAAAAATTTGCTTAAAAAGTTCAATATATTTTTTAATATTAAACATTCTTACAATATACATAAATAAATAAATTTGTTAAATTTGTCAGTGGCAAATGAATGTTTAAAAATGAAAAGTTGTCATAGTTCATAATTTTTGATTATAAATTTTTCAATAAAAACAAAACGATTCTATTAAATACTAAAAAACAAAGTAAATATTTTTATTATTTTAATAAACAATTTAATAAGCAAATATAAGTATAGTTTTTTTTTTTTATATTATTATGATTGTTAATAAAATTCAGTATATATATAGATGCATGCTATTTGTTTATTTTAGTAAACCATTTTATTAAAAAAACGTTTTGTACTAAATTTATAATGGTCAAAACAAATATATTGTTCTATTATATTTATTTGCATATTTAATAATTTGTTTCTTATCTATAATTATCTTTACTAATACTTATTAATTTTAATTATCATTATAATTATTTCTAAAATTGAATATGTAGTGATTTTAATACTATTCAATAATTTTCATGATTGTGAAATATTTTTTATTCACTTATAGTTTGGAATGCAACGAAGTTTTTTTACTATGAGTTATACAAGAAAATTGGAGGATGAAGGAAGACTGAAAGGTTCAATCAAGTAAGTAAAGTATATATGATTATTAGTTATATATCAACAGTTTTTTTGTTTAGACAGTTTTCAATCAACAATTTTTCAAGATCAATAGTTTTGTGTAAATAATTTAAACTTTATGCATAAAATAATAACAATTTAAACTTTATGCATTAAATTTATGAAAGTCAATTGAAACTGAAAATGACAGAATAAACCATTATGGAGTTCAAACATGTTATCCTAAGAAAATTGTTTAAAGTATTTAAAAAAAAATGTTACATTTTATTCATATGATTTTATTTATTATTAAATTATATTTTTTTTCCAATGTAATTTTTATGTTATATTACACATTGTACATATAAATCAATTAAAATAACATATTTAAATAGATGTTATATTAGACTTAATTTTAAGTATGATGAATAGATATGTAAGAAGGAAATTATGAATGGATGAATTTTTCTTTCATGAGTTATTGAAAAATATAAAAATTTCAGGAGAAATAAAAAATGTTTCTAAAATAAATTTGTTTTTTCATAGTTTTATTATTGAAGTCAGCATTTATTCTTTGTTGCAGATTTGGGTTTGTTTGGAGCTATTTTAGAATATGGTTGTCAAAAAAAAATTTCAAAAAATAGTACAATTGGTGCAGCAATGATTATTGGAATTCCAACCGGTGTAACCTTAAAATTAAAGTAAGTGGAATGATTCTTTTTCCTTATGCAGTGAAGTATTAAAAATTGTTGTATGTTAAAATGTCCTAATGATAACCTTTTGTTTTATTAAATATGCTTTGTGCTTTATTTATATTTTTCTCATGCAAAGATATTTATATTTTTATTTCATCAAAAAAAAAAAAAAAAATCTTGGATACATTTATAAATATTTAACTATGAGTGTGATTCATTTATTTTATATATATATATATCCCAACTGTCAATAGTGTGGTAAATTGGAAAGTGCCAAGTTGGATGAATTAAAAAAAAAGGTAGGCATTATAATGGATTAAAATGCCATTTAGGAGGAATTTTAATTTATAATAATTAAAATTTTATATTATATGATATTAAAAGAAAAACTAGATAAAAATTCTACACTAATTATTATACATTTTTCTTTAAAAGCACCATAAGAAGTAATCGATTCAGCCCATTTTTGCCTTTAAAATGGATGTCTACAATTTCAGACAATATATAATTGGATGTCTACCAGATCAGAAAATATATATTTCATTCTATTTACTTGCATAATTTTTATTTAAAAATTTTTAAGAAGCAAATAAACTTCAAAACAACAGAAATAGATTAATTTTTATAAATATATTTGTCGTATGCTAATATAATATTTACGGAAAGAATGCACAAGTAAACAACTATTTGATGAAATAATAAATTAAATATAATTAATATTTATTTACAAAAAAATATATACATTTACCTAAATTTTATGTTTAACCATAAAAATTAATTTTTTTTTATGTAATCACAGATTGTTAAAACAACAATTGTTATATTTTATGGTTTACCATCTTATTTATCATGTTAATTATTTTTAATGATGTTTTTCTTCATGTAGCTTAAAATGATTTATTCATATATTTTTAGAATCAATAGAGCAAATCAGACATTCCTTTTTCCGATTATGCTATCTGAAGAACTCCTTCCTAGTGCCATATTTTATGGAACAGCTGCTCCAATTCTAGGATATTTTGTTTTAAAAAAACTTTACATTGATCCTTATCATGAAAAACAAAAAGAAGGTAATTTTCAATTATACTTTTGTATATTATTATTTGAATTAGATTGAAAAAACTGGTCTGTCTAGTTGGCTTTGATAATTTTTTTTTACTTCTGATAAAGTTGAAGAAAAATACCCGCCATGTCTTCTGAAAATGAACTCATGAAATCAATCAATAGGCTGAAAAGTTATATATCTGCTCTGGGGTTTTGTTCCAAATTGTGGTGGTACAAAAGTGATATTGCATAGCTCCTTTAGTATACCTGCCTAAATTCTCTATTCTAACATTCCTATTGAGAAAAATGTAAAATTGTTTTGATAATTGGGTTAAACTACATATATGAAATTCATGCTTACAAGAACCAATTTTTTTTTTTAATAACAAAATTCAAATAAATGATAATTTTATTTAAAAATTCCTTTATTTAAATTTACAGTATAGATAAACTTATCTTAGGTAAAATTGTAAAAAATAAACAACTATTGAAAATCATGTATTTATTTTTTATGTTGATAATTGATGTTGAATATCAAATCGATTGTACTAATTTTGAGAATTGATTGAAAATAGTTGTCATTTAGTCTTACAACAGTGCAAATTATTTAATTTTCATTGCTGTAAAGAAATGTCAATATGAATATGAAGTTCTTAAAATATTTCCATTATTAACAACTTAGTTTTAATGTAGAAAAGTTGCTATGACTTTTGAAGTATTTTAGATAAAAAGTTTGATTATCAATCTCATTAAATTTTTCTTATAAAGAATATCAAATTGTAAGTTTAGTCCATTTTATATCTTAATTTTTTATTCCCATCTTAAAAAAAATAATAATAAATAAATAAAATAAAAACGTATTGATCTGGTAAAAATTTTTAGACAGCAAACAATTTTTTTAAAAAAGTGTTAATGAAATTTGTATTTTTATTGAGTTAGATGACTACGTCTAAATTCTTAGATATCGTAAAGTTATTCACTAAAAAAAATTTGTAATGTTTTTCTCTACATTTCCATCATGTACATAATTGTCTATTGTTTAATTCAGTTGTGTAGAAGAAACTTCATTTACTGAATGTTTTCTTTTTAAATTTATTTAAAGGTTTGAAAACCATTTGATTGAATTTTTAAAACTTTTTTTCCATGTAAATAAAATTTTCAAAGTTATTGTTTATAAGATTATTTTACATATTTTATTAAAAATCCTGTTGAATAAACAAAGTGATATTATATATTTTACTCTGTATATGAAAAGGTAATTTTTATTAATTACTATTTAAATTTCATGTTATGTTTTTTCATTATTTTTTTGCAGAGAAACAGAAAAATGAAAGAAAAGCAAATGCTCAAAAAAATGGCCGAAAGAAGAAAAAGAAGCTGCTATAGCTGTAACTATAATTCAATTTTATTAACTAAAAAATTTTAATGTCTTCTGATTTAACTTATTGTATTTTACATTCTATGAAATCTCTACATTATAAAATTTACATAGAAAATTCATTCTACCAGTTAATAATTTTGTAGATGTTATTATTTTTTAAGAATGTTTTAATTTCTTGATCAAGATTATTCTGAATCACTATGTATAAATGAAAGAATTTAAAATTTATAAAAATAATGGTTTTTCCTAGTAGCAACATAGGAACTAACATGCAGGATTGCCTAGGTTCAAATCTGCTGGCTACATTGTTGTAATCACTATTTTCAGAAATGAAGAGTTCCTGGTGGCTATTGTAACAACATGTGTAAAAAGGGTCTCTCACTGATAGCCACTCTTCCTGGTCGGAATTGAGTTTTCTGCCATACGCTCAAATGAAGGGCAGTTACCATGCCCTTCCATTCTGTCCATTTATATATGTGCTGAACTGTTCTCCCTCATTGCCTATTGATGGGCTGTTTGTGGGATACATAAATGGTGCTTGGGGCTCACTGATGTTCAATGGGGGGGAATGGTTAGCCTATCTAATAAAACATTTTTAAACAAAAGGATTAAGAAAAACAACACAATTATATAAACTTTTTCCATTTTTATTTCAAGATAATTTGTAAAACAAATGAAATCAGTGACAGAAATGTTTTAATATAATGTCAATACACTGTTACTTGCCACTACAATATTTTTTTTTTTTTTTTTATTTAACAATAGAAAATGTAATATATTTGTAATTTTATTTATGTACTAAGTAAATAATAAATTGGTCTTTTAAGTACTGAAGTTTTAAAATGTGTACAGTTCTTAGTATTATAGTAAGTATAACTTGCCTTGCATGGTTTGTTTAAATGTAATAGAGTAAATTTCTATAACTTTTAATGAAATAAAATAATAAAAGTTACAATTTTAAAGTTAAAAGTCTTAAATTATTTATTTTTTAATATTTTTTTCATCAAAATAGAAATCAAACAAACCCTTTTTTTTAAAAAAATATTCCTTTATGTATACAATTAATCCTAGAAACAAAGTATTTATAAATAAGTCCTTAATCATCAATTTAAGATAGCACCATGTCTTTCCCTATTTCAATTTTGTAAAAATTCAGCTTTAAAACTGATCTAAAATAAGTTTACAAAACTATGTTATAAAAATGTTACAAAACTTTGATATTTCTATTTACTTATGTACTGTAATAAAATAATGTCTTTGTTATATATATGTATTACAATGTTATAATATGCAAAAATTACAGTTTTTATTTTATTAAAAAAAAATTAAGTGTATTTCTGTAATTTTTGTCTATATATCAGATAAAAAAAAAGTAATAAATTACAATACAATTTTTTAAGTTTGAATGAAAAAATTCACACTTACGTACACACACATATTTATAAACATATATATTGAATTCAATAAATAAATAAATTAATCATGTGCTGTGCTTCTGATTATCATCATGTATTTCTAATTATTATTTTTTTACTTGTAATGTATAAAAAGTTTATTTTTAAACTATAACCAAAAATTTGTAGTATTTAACTTTTAGCTTTCATTTGTTTTTATGTTGTAATAAAAACCTGTAATTTGGAATTTTGTTAAAAGTAATTAAGTATTCTCTGTATTAGGATGTTAAATATATACAAATAATTGAATTCCAGAATTTCTTATCAAAATTTCAGGTCTCTCTTATGCAAGAAACTTATCATCGAATAAAATCGGAAGAAGAAAGGGAAACATGGTCTTATCATTATTCTAGCAGTTTATGGAAGTACTGAAAATATATCGAATCTCAACCCAGAGTAAGTTTTTCTTTATTGTTTTAATAATCATTTTAATGAATTTTACTAATATTTATGAAGAAAAGTTCATAGGTTTCTCTCTGTTTTGAAAAGAAATTTTTTCCTTAATTTTTGTGTCAATAATGCCTAAAAATAGCTTTATAGAATAGTATTCATTAGAATTTTTATTGCTGTTTAATTTCATAATTAAAATTTCATTTGTATTTCTGTAGTTTTTTGTCCTGAAATATTTATTTTTTTTTATATAGTCAATTTGATTCTCAACTAGACATTTTAGATGTTACTGTCCAGTTGCAATGTTTAGTTAAAGATTCTAGCCTAATTCTTCCAAATAGATCAAAGGTAAGAAATTTTTTATTGTATTAAGTTAAAAATGAAAAAGTGATTTTTTTTTTTTTTCCCTTAGCTATGAAGAGTGTTTCATTGTGTTAAAAACATTATTTTATTTTTTTTATTTATTTTAAAGTTCATATTTTTACGTATTGTATCATATATTATTTATAAATTTTCAAGACTTTTATGAAGACATTAAGCAAAAAGAGAATTTTCTTTTCTTTCCTAGTTTGTGTGTTAAATTCCTTGTGTAAGAAATATTTTCCCTTCATAACTAACTTGATATACTAAATATTTTAAATTAAAAAATATTTCTAATTAAAATTGTCATTAAAATATTAATGATTTCTATAAAAGATCCATTTTTTAAATATAATAATCTGTTGTTTGAGGATTGATAATCTTATCTATTGATTGTTCTTTCGAAATATATTTTTTTTGTTCCTAATTGATTTTACTTTAATCATAAAAAGAAGAAAAATATATAATAGAAATTTTATAAATATTATTTCATTGCATGTGTGTTTGAATTCAATACTTGAAAGAAATTTGTTATTATCTGATTAAAAATTTTTTTTAATATTTTTTATTTTATGTTATGGATAAATAATTTTCTTTTTATTTGACATGAAAATGGAATATATTGTCATATTTTTTTATTTACTGTTTGCCTTTCTTTGGATACATTTAATACTAAACGTTGTCTATAAAAAAATTCTATGAAATCTTTCTTCATTTAAAAAATTATATGAAATTTTAATATCCATTTTTAAATCAATAATTCTAGAGCAATCTTCAGGGATTCTATGATCCATGTCTTGGAGAAGACAAGCAGCTTCGAATAGACTATCATTTTAGAAATATAGCTCATTCCATAACTATAGCTGATAATGAAATGCTCAGGATACCTAGGATAACAGATCATTAAAAAATGAAGAAGAGGTAGGTTCTATATCTAATTTTTAAAAAATAGAATTAAACCAATAAATGTATCTTTTATTAATTAATTACAATTAAGATTTTGTATTCTGCTCTGTTTGAACATCGGTAGGCCTCATGTATCACTTGTACATCCCATGGATGATGAAGTCAGGATAGTATCTTCCGGGAAGACTTTTTAGGCGTAATTGCCTCATATTTATGCGTTGTATGGGGGAAAAATTGGACAGCCTAATTAACAATTCAAGATGGTTTACCCCATTATCATAATTGCCATCAAATCTCCTTGTTTCTGAAGGTAATGACTTCAACAATGCCACCAGCATATTTTAATCTCAGCCGTCCTGCACACTAGATATACATATTGCCAAGAATTGGACAAGATTTTATATTGAAGTTCAAAATGAAATAATTTTTTTCTTTATTAGAGGATATAATGGGAAAATTTAAACTAAAAAAAATTTGACAATAAGGATATTTCACAAATCTGTTTTAATTCTTCTTTCAAAAATAAGCCTAATAAAAAGTGAAGCAACTTGTTCAGTTTTTATGGCTGGCATACATTTTTTGCATATTTCTGCTTTAACCCACAGCAGTTCTTCCTAAATACAGGATTTTTTCCTTCAAAATATTGATTTTCTAATTTATGTCAAAACTGTCAATAATAATGTGCAATCATACAATTATGTGTATTTTTCTGGGGTTCCAAATATCAGTTGAGAGAATTGCCCATAATATTTTTATATTCTTTATTAATTCAAATAAAAAATATACACATCTGTCAAAAAACAATTTTAACTATTGTATTATAATCTTGTAAAATGCATTAATTTTAATGTTAAATTCTTTTTAATGTATATATATATATATATTTTTTTTTTTTTTTTTTTTTTTTTTTTTTTAGATTATTTTGAATAGAAATATTTATTTAGCATCTTCATAGCATGGGAGAAATCATTGAAAACCTGTCAAGTTTATGCCGAAGTGTTCAATTTATCGTTAAATGCAAATATAGTTTGCTAAGAATATTTTGTTCATTATTTTTTTGTTGCATAAATAGACTATTTTCCAAGTTTTATTGTGGTGTTTTTTATCAATTACTACAATTTTCTAAACTTAAAACATTATATTGGTCTAATGATGTAAGTTTGATGTAACACAAAAAAACAATATTTCTGTAACAAGAATTCTTCTCTTTATTTTCAATTATCTAAAAATTGTGTAATTTTAAAAATCAAAATCAGTAGAATATAATGTATTTTTATTTGAAATTTTAATTTTGAATTTCTTAAAACAAAACAAAAAAAAGCAAAGTGAATTGTAAAGCTTGCAAACTTTCTTAGTGAAAGAAAGTAAAAACAAATAACCTTTCTTTAAGCTATATAAACTTTTTATTTGTAAGAATTTAATGTTGATGAATGTATTTAGAATAACAGTTCATAAAAAATATTTAAAATAGGATTTTTTTTTTATCACTTTTCCAATATATTCTTACAATTAAACTACTCTTAAATATTAGGAAATTTGTGTGTGTGTGGGGGGATGCAATACAATTATCTTTTGCAGGAGTTGTGGAATATTTCTAAATTTTCCTGTGTAATGTCTAAATAGTATTTAGATTAGTTTTATAACTAAAAAAAATATATCATAGAAGTTTTAAATATTAAATTAAATGAATACATTGAAGGTGATTTTACTTTACATATATCAAAATCAAGAGGATGTTTTCATTTTAAGATGTTGTAAAATTAACTTATAAACAATTAACAAATAATAATACAATAATATTTCTTTAATTCAGCTTTTAAAAAGTACAGCACATTACTGGTACATTATCAAGCTTTATTGACTTTGATCTTCAGTTGGTCCATACACAATGCTGCTCCCATTTCTGTCCAGATTTTTATCATAACTGTCAGTTTTGATTTCAGTACCATTTCTCTTGCATAAACGTATTAGATATGTACATGTTTTAATCATTTAAATTTTTATTTAGAGTGCTTCATCTGGATATCCTCCTTAAAACTATATTGAAGCTCAATAATCCGGCGAAATCGCTTGTATTGAATGGTCATTATCCAAAATGTGCCAGATTAAAAGAGAAGTTACTTTAAAAATAAAAATAATTTGAATGTAATTTCCTAAATTTTTGTTTGGCTAGACATTTGCTGTTAATACTTAAGCCTTTGAAATTCTGCTAATTTGTTGAGGCCTTTTTTCAATAATGCATATCATTTTAGTGTATGCTTTACTTCTGAAATATGGTTTGTTTAAAAAAATTTATATTCATGTATCATTGATCTAACTTAACAATTTAAAATTAAAAAAAAATTTTCTTCCTATTATTGAAATGAAAATAATATTTGTAGCTATTCAATTAATATATAAAAAGTTTTATTTTATAAAGCAAGAATTCTTTTTATAATTTGCTTAGAATTTCTCAAGTTTTTAATATAAGTTATAAATTTTTTTTTTTTTTTTTGCGCTTCATACTTTGAGATACTTTTTATATCATGTAAGGATAATTATAATTCAAATTTTGACACCTGAATATCATCATTTTTCGCTTAAATTGCTAATCATTTTTGAATTTAAACTTCTTGCAAGTTTGTCCAAAATGTTATTCTAAATCTGCTTGATCATTTTCCTCATTCTTGTTAACAAAAATTACCATTTTTAAAAATTATTTATTATTTCAATTCTTATCTATAACTAAACTTTTTAATGGAATTACACATTTTTTGTTACTTTTTTTTTATTGTAGTACTGCAAATAATGCCAATTTTTATGAGTCTATGTCTTAAAAATATTAAACAAAGGAAAAAAATTTACTAAAAATCTACATTTCCTTCAAAAGTTATAAATATTTTAAATAAATAGAGAAAACGTCTGAAATGTGTAGTGTACACGAAAATATTTTTAGTAAGACACGTATAATATTTTAAATGGAAGGATTAAAAGATCTATATTATTTTTGCATTATTTGGTTTGATAAGATATTATTGAAAATTTTGATCTATAAAAGATAAAACAATACATATTTAAATATAAAAAATATTTCGTCAGGTTTTTCTTTTTTATTTTTTTTTTTTCTTCTAATTTGCCTTAATTTGGAATCATTTTGCTTAGATTTAGCAATAAATTTTACTTAAAAAAAAAAAAATTGTTAATGCGTGTTTTGTTAATTTATTTCCCCTTCCTTCCTTTTTTTTTTTCTTTCTTTTTGTAAATATTCTAAACATATTCTCTAAGCATTAAAATACTCTAAATAAAAGAAAGTTCATCAAAAAAGTATTACGCAAGAACTTTTTCCAAGAACACAAATTTTATTATATTCAAAACATCTGAGAAGGCAACTTCGAATTTGGTAATTTAAAAATGCATGAAAAATGACTATTTTCTTGACAAGATATGATCGACTGTTAATATCTTCTCTTTGTTTTGTGTATCAAATCATGAGCCCAAATCTTATAATTCGTAATATCTTATGCTGAGATGCAAAACTTAAGCAACGGTATAATTTTTAAGTTGGCAGGTATACATTGTAGAAAAAGCTTATGATGATAAAAAAAAAAAATATATATATATATATATATATTTCACGAGCTTAGAAGGTCTTCAAACCACAAATACAGCTGTAAGAGAGGTTAGAGGTTGTCGTCCAAGAAAAATAATGCCAATGAATGACCGATATATCGTCTTGCAGGCGAAAAGAGACCTATATTAGTCAGTGAGCAACAATGCTCAGCAGTTGCGGTTTAGACAGCAAGCACTTTACTGTGGATACTTCATAAGGTGGTCTATTCGCTCGCCGTTCTGAACGCTGAATTTCATTGGCATTGGCATCATCTAAAACCGACTGCCGTGGTACAAAAATATGTCACCAGTCCAAATGTGGCGAACCCCGTGATGCTCTCTAGGTTATGATGAATCTGCTGCGTGCAAAGACTAGACATCTCTTTTACTGATGAGAATAATTTCAGTATTACAAGCGATTCTTGACACCAACTTTTATTGAGACAGGTAGGGACATGGTTTTATCCTACTAACATATATATATTCTATAAACATGATGGTTTGGTGTTTTTAGTATAATGAAAATTTGTTGATAAAGTGTTAAAATTATAGGAATGAAAGCTTAAGAATAAAAAATTAAATATTACTTTTTATTTCTACAGAACTCAAAATATTTACAAACCTTTTTGTTTCTAAAATAATATGCGTTACCAGTTGATTAGATCTGCTGCAAATTTGTTTGTGTTTCTTACTGATGATGCGGCCGTATCAAGCCGATAAATAATGTGTTGCGTTGCGAACTATAGGAGCTTAGTTCAAACCTGACTGGGGAAGTTAACCGAAAAGTTATAAAATTGTTCATTCAAAATTATGGTGTCCCAACTACAGTGGTACAAAATGTGTCGCTAGTCCAAATGTGGCCGGTTCCCCGTTATTCTCTAGGTTATGCTGAATCTGCTGCATGTCTGCTATTCCAGCTACGAATGACCTTAGGTCAAAATGTCTGACATTGTTGAACAGTACATTGGATATAGATAATTGATGATGCAAAATCGAATGGATTTCAATTGAGTCTTCGCAAGACGGCATCGCTTGCGAAACAGAAACGACTCTTTCTGAAGACCATTGATGAGAAGGGCCAGTTTTTGTGTTCTTAATACCAGTCTAAGGGGCCTGATATCCGAGAGACTAGTTCTCTGGTGCTCGATGCCACAGGTTTCGGGTTTGAGTCCCTGCTGAGCCATGATATCTGTAGTGATTAAGAGTCCATTTTAAACTGTACGCTCCGGTCCAACATGACTGAAGAGCATTGGGAATAAGGGTGACAACCTTACTTTGTAAAATGAAACCTCCTGTCTCGAAATCTGCCAGTAGGCAGACTGCCTTTAATACTAACCTAAACATTGCCGCCGATGGGCAGCTGTCAATCAGGACGGCAGGTGAACAGATCATCTTTATGAAGGCGTTTGGCCACGACACTTGTCGTCCCGTTACTTTTACGCAGTTACCGAGCATTGTTACTTGCTGGCCGACGATATATCGGCCATAAATATTCTTCCAATTTCTTACAGCTGTATCCGTTGTTTGGACGGCTTTCCAAGTTTGTGAAATGACACTTTTGGGCTTTACACTTGTCACACTACGTCTCTCCCCAAACGTGCAGATTATTCTACCAGATGATTTCTTCTAACCATATTATACATGCGAACTCACTTGAACTTGTAGAGAATAATAGTACTTTCCGTCCCTTTTATTGTAATCTTGCACTGCGTGCTTTTAATGCACAAAGTTTGCTTGTTCTCAAGTCCCCTGTGGCATGTTGTTTCTGATAACTGCATACGAATTACTATCTACTGAATTAGGCATTCTTTGCACTGAGCGTAATAATCGCTTTTCTGCAATTTCGTGGCTGTCTGTTTAAAAGTTACTTACATAACATTTACACATTTAAAATGCACTTCCGTCATAATGTTCTTTCTGCAATCGGTTTCCATTATCTTTCCAGATGAGACTTAAAAGTAATTTTCAAAGTATGAGCTTGCGAACATTTTTGCCATGTTGTTGAAAATTGTTTCACGATGCTAATGAACGTTTTGATACAATCTTCGTTTAATTGTTCAGTTTTCTTTTTTTTGTTTTCACTTTTCAAAATTCAGTTTTCCACGATATTCAGTTTTCCCGAAGTCGACTCTTCAAGCTGCATTGAAGTTCAGAGTGCAACAGTTGCAGTTATTTTGTTGTTCTAATGCAGCCGGAACGCACTTCAAGGAAACTAACTGGATTTCACACCTTTACTAAGTTACTTAGGTTTTGTGCGGCAATTGTTAGTTTCAAAAAGTTTGGTATCCGAAACTTTTTGACTTTCCCTTGGTTAGAGTAAGGATTTAAAACGAATGGCACTAATTCATTTATGATCTTTATTAACTCTGACTTTTACATGTTATCATGCATTTTTTTATCAATATTTTAAATATTTTCTCCCGAAAATTAAATTAGTTTAAATAAATAAAGTAATGATTCCTGATGGCCGACTTGGCAAGCGTTTCCAGCTATCGGTGCCACAGATTTTTTAGGTTCGAGTCCCGGCTGGTGCCATGGATGTTTGTGGTTAGTGGTTGGAATCCACTTTTTAAACCGTAAGTCCCGGTCTAATATAACAGTAGAAAGTTGAGTGTAGGGGCTGACAACTCTACCTCGTAAAAAGAAAACATCTGTCTCGAAATCTGCCAGTACGCAGACGGACTTGGACCATGGGGCTGTTGCGCTAATGAAGAAGTAGAAATAAAGTAATAACGTTAGGCAAGAACTTGTATAAGAGTACAAACTAATACTTGCTACGATTTTCAAAAATATTAATAATGAGTCTGATATGGCAGGTTTAGTTAGAAATTTATTTTAAATTTAAATAAAAGTGCATAAAAAAATCCCGCTTCTTTTTACTATCGCATGTATTTGGCCATGCCAACTTTTTTTTACTACTATTAAATCATAACTAAATTTTAATAATTTTGAATAAACTTTCTAATCTCAATTCGTAAATCATCATACTACATTTTTTATTGATGATCGATGACATTTCAAATAGCAGATTATTTTTATTACTTTTGTAATTAGCCATTGTTTCATTACAGTAAAATTAATTAATTGCAATTATAAATAATAATGAATAATTTATTACTTATAACTTCCGTCTCTTCAAATATTCTTCTTCTTTATTGGTGCAACAGCCCCATGATGGTCCAAAGCCGTCTGCCTATTGGCAGATTTCGAGACAAGAGGTGTTTTCTTTTTACGGGATAAATTTATCAGCCTTACGCCTGCAGTCATATTAGACCGGGACCCACGGTTTAAAAGTGGATTCCGAACCACTACAAGCATCCATGGCACCGCCGGTTCTCGAACCCTATAGCACCGTGAGCCAGTCACTCGCCCATCATGCTGTTTCATATATTATGCATGTAAAATAAACTAAATAACGTAGAGATACTATGGGTTTTCAAAGATCGTGGAATGCTCTACATTTTCTTTTTCTGAGAGGATGCAATGATTCTGACTGATAAAACAATCTCAAAGAAATATTATTTATTTTCTAGAAATTATGTTTTTTTTTAATGGGACTTTCTACCTAATATTGCTGTTGCAATTTAAATTTGGTGAACTTTTGATTCTTAAGAGTTTATGCAACTGTTAAATGCAACCATGTGTGTATTTGCATAGTTTAAGAAAACAAAATCCGCCATTAAATAGCAGTTGTTGCGTGTGAACAGCAATTTCACTCCTACAATTTAATAATCTCAAAATCTCTCTCCTCACAGTCAACCCTAGTTAAACCCATTACAAGTTTGGCTTTCAAACTATCTGCATATCACCATGCTTTTCACTTTTATAATATCCTCCCCGTTCTCTTTCTCTCTCCGGTGTATCATCATATCGCGCGATACCTAAAGTTAGCAAGTGGAAATGCCAAAACATGCAGCATTGTAATGGAGCAGAAGTTTTTCCGAGCCACGGAGCAATGTGAAGCTTTTCGCGGCAATCGTTTTAAAATTCGTGTAATATCCACCACTCGGACACGAGTTTTCGACAAGATACTAATATCTTTCCACCCCCTCCGCCCTCGATTCGCTTCAGTTCACCCCACTAAAATGCTAATTCGAATCGAAGAGCAAGGAGCTTTGACAAATCATCGGTCGGTGCGAAGCGCGGATTTCTTTGAAGTGCAGACGATGTTTGACACCACGGAAGCCCCGATGTCAGGGACTATTCTCATATTCAAAATGTGGTTACAGTTACGAGAATTTGTAAAATGTTTATTTCGTCGCATTGAGAAAAAGGAATAAACTTTCATTGTTTATAGTCATTATTATTGAGCTCCTTTTTTAAAATTTATATTATTAAAAAAATTTATCGTACAAATACTCGATGCAAAATGGTCCACATCAAACACGACGATTTCAGGATTGTTAGGAGGCTTATGATATTTCATTTAATGGATTGTTTAATGCTATGCTCTTCGACCCAAGGAAAACCATTCTTCTTCTTCATTAGCGCAACAGCCCTATGGTGGGCGAAGGCCGTCTGCCTACTGGCAGATTTTGAGACAGGAAATGTTTTCTTTTTTACAAATTAAGGTTGCCAGCCCAATACTCTACATTCATATTAGACCGGGACCTACGATTTAAAGTGGATTCCGAACCACTATAAACATCCATGGCACCGCTGGGATTCGAACCGGAAGTCTGTGGCACAGAGCGCTAGTCACTCGTCCATCAAGCTTCTAAGGACAGCCATCAGAACCGTATAAAGGTACCAATTTCACCCATATGCATCGGGGAGGTTAGGCTGCTGCTGTATTGCATCCACAATTTGTAATGGACATGCTGGGATGGCATTTGGGAGTTTATATCCTTTACCTCTAATCTAAGAAAGACTTTCCTGGCCTATGAATTTATCATGCTCAATCTCAGTATCTAGAAATCATCCCGGAAGGCACTGTCCTGCCCTCATCACTCTATCTTTGGGCGTCGGATGCATAAGTGGTTCACGAGGCCCACCATGAAAAAAAAAAAAAAGGGTGAACGCCCCCTTTCGGCTTAGACAAAGGAAACTTTCGGTTTGGCAAAGATTGTCGAATTTCCAACTGAGCACCTTTATTTGGACCAAAATGTTATCTACCAAGTCGGCCATACCTTATTACACTCTATACATGATAACATCGTTTTGTAGATATTAATATAGACTATACAGATTTCGGTTGATGGCCGAGTGACTTGCACTCGGTGCCACAGATTTCGGGCGGTACCATGAATGCTTGTCCAGGGTTCGGAATCCACTTTAAATCGTAGATTCCAGTCTAATATGACTTCAGAGCATTGGACGTAGGACCGACAACCCGACTCTGTAAACTGATACCATCTCCTTTCTCGAAATCTGCCAGTAGGCAGACGGCCTTGCCTCTAACATTGGTTGTAGTGCCAGGGAGTTAGTTACTATACAGATTAATTTTTTTTTTTTATTGAAATAGAAATAAAAAATCCTTTAAGATGTCCTGACAATTATTATGTAAGATGAACTTAATATATTTGTTAATATATATATATACTATATGCCTGAATATATGAAATCTTTTTATTTTTAATTTTTCAATGCTTAATGGTCACATTAAGTTATACTGTATTGTATGTTATATATTATATATAACACATAGTAAAAGATTATTATTATTTATTACATTATGCAACATATAGATTATCATTATTTTGTTTATTTATTGTGTTTCTTTTGTTGAATTGCTGTGGTTACGATATGAATAAAATTTTGTCAATAACAAAATTTTAAAAAAATTTCTTCACTTAAAAATAATTCACCCTTAAAGATGTAAACAGATCTATAGCTTATGTAACATTCCTAATGTATATGATATTCCAATGCTCAAACGGGAATATTCGAATGTACTGCATTCTCTACTTTCAGAAGCGAGACGACCCAGTGGCGATTATGGTGGTAACTTATGTAACATTCATTGTGGCATTTGGATTGTCTAATGGTAGTTCTCTAAATTTTCTGTCACGCAATTGTGGGACAAGTTACTACGTAGGAATTTATCTTTGTTACATATGTAAGCGTTTCCTGAAATACAACATTTTCTTGTCACGTCAGAGATTATTTGTAGTATACAAAATCCCTGATGCATAAAAAAAAAAAAAATGTGATGCTAAAACTTGCTTGCTACTGCCCAGTGGCAATATGCGCAGCTAGCCTGCTGTAGAACAGGTTCGAATAAGCCAGTGGCTTCAACGCTTTCAGAAATGAGAAGACTGGATGGCAATTGTGGCAATATGTGTAAATTTCGCCTCATTAGTAATGCTGCATGATGTTAGTTTTCCAATTTTTCTCCCATACAACATGCAGATTAGGGATAATTATTCCTGAAAGTTCTCTAGGAAGGCAATTTTCCCGTAATCACTCACCGGTTAGTGGGCTGTACTATGTAACTGTTTAAACTTACACTCAAGAGCAAAACATTATGACCACCTGTCAATAACGGTTGGCCCACCTTTGGCGAGCAACACAGCTTCAACCCGCCTTGGCATGGATGCCACAAGTCCTTGGTAGATGGCCGGAGACAAATTGTACCAGATGTTTATTACCATTATGACCACCCCTACATTTAAGCAAAATGTAGGGGGTCATGTGTTTTGAACTCTTGAGTGTATCTCTTAGTCATTTAAAAATAATGCATTGACGTGAAATTCATTTACAGGACTTATTCCATCATTATTAAATAAAATATTATTCACTGAGTGGACCTGCATTTTCATGAAGCAATTTGTGACCGCTCCCCCTCTGTGTAATCGGCCTCTTTTTCACAGTCGGATGCCAACCAAATATCTGGCAAAGATGGTCTCACATAACTCTGCAGCAACAGATGCTCTTGACAACGCTCGCTCGCTGCCGGAGGATTTCATTTTCTCGCGGGCGCTTTCACCCCCTTTCAAAGTCTCCTCCTTCGTCATCCGTGTTTTCATACATAAGTAAAAAGAAGATTTATTAATGCATGTGTTTACGCAAGACATTTTTTTCTTTTAAAAAGTGGTGCGTCTGTTAGTAAAAATAAGAGTTTTAAAAATTTTTCCATCGGGCAACTGCAACCAGTGCACTTTACAAATAAATTAATAGTTTAAAAAAACTAAAAAACACCCTTTTAGAGTTAATCAAACTAAAAGTAAAAAATAATTGTTAACATAAGAATAAAATGACTGACGAGAAAATGAATGTCACTGTTCTAAAAGCGTGGGGTGCTCGATATCAATCGTTATAATTTCTCACTAGTTTTCATTCCGAAATGCAGAGTTAGTGTAAAAATGTCATACAAAGCACCCCACGCTTTTAGAACAGTGGCATTCATTTTTCTCGTTCATTTTATTCTTATGTTAAAAAGCGTATTTTCAGTTTTTTAAACTATTAGTTTGATTTTACTCTAAAAGCGTGATTTTTAATTTTTTTTTAAACTATTCATTATTTTTACTTTTTAGTATGATTAACTCTAAAAGCATGTTTTTAGTGTTTTTAAACTATAATATTTAAATGAGGTGTAATTGTAATTGTGAGTAAAACAAAGGCTAAATGCGAATATGTCGAGCCAGCCCGGATTCGAATAGGGAATCTCCTGATCCGTAGTTAGGCGCGACATCCATTGTCCCACGTAGGTTTGGCAGGGTTAAGTTAAAATAAAATCTCTAATCCTGGCGATCTTAATCATGATGAGATAATAAACTTATCAAACTATTTTAGTGTCGTCGGTCCTTCATAAGTCTACAACGTTTAAATTAAATCTGATCGTTTAAAGTAGGGCAAAATCGAGCCCAAAGAGTCAGTTACAAACAAACAAACAAACATTCAGGTGAAACTAATATAATAGCGTATTAAAAAAAAAACCATGGATTGATATCTTTATTCTTGCTTTATTAGTAATTTCGAATGTTTCTTTATTTTTAAAAATTTGTTCGAATTTTTAAAATTTAATATTAACCCTTTTTGCAATTCTTCAACTAGTCTATATGATATTTTCACCTTTCATTGAAATTGACGAAGAAACAGTCAGTATAACTGTCAAACAGTATATTAGCCAAATTCTTGTAAGCGAATATTTTATGTTAAAAGCATAAAATACTTATTTTATTTTATATTAATTGAAACTGGTATTTTAAATAATCCTTTGCTTGTTAGTAAATTTTAAATATGACCTGGCGTTGCCTGATTGCATAAAATAAAACATTTTTAGTTTTGATAAATTCTATTAGGAAAAATATCGGCGAAATTATCGTTTTGCAAAATGGTTCTGAATAATTATTTATAAATAAAAAGAATATAGAACGTAAAATATAAATAAACCTATTTAAACGAACATTTGAAACAATCAAAGAGAAATTTAAAAAAATTATTATTTTAATTTATAGAAAATTTCTAAAGACAAATAAAAAAAAATATTGACTATGCGGTCATGCCACCAGATGGCACCAGGCACAAAATAAGGTTTTTGTTTTATTTAAAAAATGAATAATATAATTATTTCGATTTTTTCGATTATACAACAGATAAAATAATAATGAAAAAAAATATAGGACGATAAATGCTATTTTAAGTTATACTTGAACACATACATCCATACACATAAAGCGCAACATAAGAACACAAAAATCAAAGTAGAACAAACAGTGAATTAGAAATATGACCATTTTACTTACCAAAAGCTACTACAGGTATTCGGTACGTGTAAATAGTAGAATAAAATCCTCATAGCATTCACAAAACAAACATTCTGGAGTGCATCACATTCGAAACTCTCAAAAAATAAATAAAGGAAGAAAAAGACATTTTTTTTTCAAGATCCGAAATTGGCATAAGCTGCAGCAACGAAATTGAAAACCATTTCAAAAAACATAAAGATCAAAATAGCGTTCGACAAAACTGTTACAAAAAAAATCGGAAAAAAAAAAGGACACAAAAATTTATACAAAATATACAATGAAAAGAATATACAGTGAAAAGAATGTGAAAGAAGGAAAGGGCCTGAAGATGCTGACCAGGAAATCTGTAAAATTCGATATAAATTAGTGAATCCTAAGGATATAAAACAAATTTCCTCACATAACAATTATAACATTTATCACAGAATATGTAACGTCAAGATATTTTAATCTTTATAATTTCCGGCCTGATAGATAATTTGATTTACTACAAAAGGGTTTTAACAAGGAATATGCGGAAAACCGAAAGCTTATGTGTGTATGACTGCGACCCGCATGGTAAATCAGTAGATTGTGAAGTCTTTTTAGCTCGAGTAGATTTGAACCTGGGGCCTGAATGGCCGAGTGGCTAGCGCTCTGACGCTCGGTACTACAGGTTTCGGGTTCGAGTCCCGGCGGCGCCATGGTTGTTTGTAGTGGTTCGGAATCCACTTTAAACCGTAGGTCCCGGTCCTAATAAGATCGCAGAGCGTTGCGGGGGCATTGTTACTCCGCGTCCGTGGCTTATCTTCAAGTTGCACGCGCCCCCTGGGTAATGCAAAGTGAGTACGTCTCTGCAGCACTTGCCTTAAGGCATCAAAGACCAAGCTGTCTGTGTTTGCCAGCTGCATTAGAAAGAAAAAAGATTTGAATCTCAGAAACTATCTTTTCGGGTGTTCTTTCCGAATTCTTTATCGCAAGGGCTTATTTCGTTACCATCAATGTTGAACTAAGCTGTTCTGCCACTGAAATAATATGTTTATCGCTGCGCTCTCTTTCGACTTTTATCCTCCATAGCTTAATTGTATAGAGCTTTATTGATTGCATTTTGGAGTCAATGAAATCCAAGACTCAAAATATGTCGTTCGTAAAGTCTTGGTAATTGTCGCGCGTACAAATTTTGAAATTATTCAAAGGCTTGAGAACAAAACTCTCAGAATGTTAACGAATTTACCCTGGTACTTTCGTAATGACGATATTAGACGAGCTCTCTCGATTCCAAGTTTAAGACAATTTGTTCACAAAATTTCTACTAAATTCTATATTGATATATACGAAACATTAATAACCCTGTATTAAATATCCTACAAAATTACGATTATGATATTTCTTCCCGCAAACATAGCAAAAGACCTCGCACTGTTCTAAATATTTTAAATTAATTCCTTACAACTGCCTAGATGAAAGAAGTTCGCTTTTCTCCTAATTTGACCTTAGCTCTTTCAGGGTTATTACGTGCAACTGATTTCATCAACATCTACATTTTTGAAATTTTTCATTTTATAATTTTATTTAATAAATAATCCTCTTTTTTTTTAAAAGGGCATTTAATTATCTATTTTGCTTATTAACTCAAAGGGCATGAGACCACCGCTATGTTTCAACATTTTACAAAGAAGGAGCTAGTGGCCGCTACGCGGCCAAGGATCTCTGTAATAATCTACAATAACAAGTCTTGGTAATTTAGACGCCAATTCAGTCGCCACAACATGGAAAAAAAAGCTTATTAAAGTTTCTAATATGCAGGGCCTGAATGGACGAGTGGCTAGCGCTCTGGCGCTCGGTACCATAGGTTTCGGATTCGAGCCCTGGCGGTGCAATGGTTGTTTGTAGTGGTTCGGAATCCACTTTAAAAAGTAGGTCCCGGTCTAATAGGATCGCAGAGCGTTACGGAGGCATTGTTACTCCGCGTCCGTGGCTTATCTTCAAGTTACACGCGCACCCTGAGTAATGCAAAGTGAGTACGTCTGTGTAGCATTTGCCTTAAGGCATCCAAGGCCAAACTGTCTGTGTTTTCCAGCTGCATTAGAAAGAAAAAAAAAGTTTCTAATATGCTGAGTTGGCTGAAGAAATCTGAAAAAAAAAATTTCTGATGATGTTTAATAGAAGTGAATTTGTCTTTTATTCAGTTAACTATTTAAATAATTATGAGTGAAAAATGAATGAACTTAATTTAATATCCTAATTTTCATAACCTAGATTAGAATCTAATTTTCATATCTATGTGAAGTTTCGTTTACTTTTATTTCTCCTTGGGTAAAAATTTTGATTTTATATTTTAGAATTCTGATTTTACATTTTTAATATCTTATATTTTTGATACGGGTGGCTTGATAGGCGAGTGGCTAGCGCTCTGGCTCTCGGTACCACAGGTTTCGGGTTCGAGGCCCGCTGGCGCCATGGATGTTTGTAGTGGTTCGGAATCACTTTAAACCGTAGGTTCTGGTCTAACATGATCGTAGAGCGTTGCGGGGGTATTGTTACTCCGCTTCCGTAGCTTATCTTCAAGCCACATGCACCTCCTGGGTAGTACTAAGTGAGTAATGTTGGTGCTGCGCTTGAAGTAGCTGAAAGGTTACTGAAGGATATTTGGAAAAGAAAAGGAAAAAAAACCTATAACAAAAATGATTTGTAGCCCTTGAAAATAAATTTTACTTTTTTCCTTCATCTTATGAATACAGCTTTATTAGATTTTGAATTCTAATTTTTTATGTTCATAAAAGACATTATAATAATTCACCTATTTATTTATTATTTTGAATGTTAAAATAAAGTCCAAACAAAGGGTGTTTGTTAAAGAAAGTCATTGCAAAAACTTTTAAAATTTTTACTGAAAGCCACTCCCAAAGACAATCTTTGGTAACTATTAGCCTTTTTCAAGGTGAAAATCATTTTTAAACTCATGCAAAGCCGTGGGCATAATCTCCGCACAATTAACAAGCCTAACCAGTCCAAGGCAAAAGCTGGCGAAGCGTTTTGTGCGTCCTTATAACCTTTCAGTTTACTTTCAAAAGGCAACGAACTAGGTCTAACGTGAGTCACGCTTTTAGCTTCGTGATAGTGACTATATGAGGCATTAAAATTGCAGCGCAAGCGTGAATCTTCATTCTTTTATGCATTGTATAAAAGTCTAATGTGCAACATTTTTGTACATCTAGTAGAATCAACGAGATGTTACAATATTACTGTTTCAGATCAATAGTTCCCTTTTAGTATCTATTGTTGTTGTTGTAACATATGGCTTTATTGGAAATCAATCCATTACAATAAGGATCACACACAAAGAAGAAACAAGCAGAACAAAACAAATATGCAGCAATACAACAATTGACAATAAGTCAGTCTCACACATCATATAAAGTCAAGGGGGAGAGAGTAATAAAGGAGGTTTTTATTTCAGTCCTTGAGGCCCCTAGCAAGACTTCTCCTAGGCGCTGAGCCTCCCTGTTCAGTCCTGGACATTTCAAAAGATGTTCTGAATTCATTGTACCGGCTCCACATATTGGGAAAGTGTTCGAGGCGAGGTTACACCTATCCTGTTAAGGTGTTCCGCAAGACAATCGTATCCAGTTCTAATCGAAAGTTGTCAACCGCCTCTTTACGTGGTTTCCTTTTAGTATCTATTACATATTAATAATATTACCCTTTTTAGTATCTAATAATATTAATATTTAATAGATTTTCTTTCATTATATAGCAGAATCAATAAGATTTAAAAAATTACTGTTTTTGATCAAAACGTTCTTGTGCATTCTATCTAACAAAATAAATAACGAAAACATCAGCTTTCTTTTGGTAGAACGCAGAATTAACTGGCACATTTTTTATATCATAAGCGCATATCTTCATCGTGGCTGATAGCCAATCAGCTATCCCTCTGGCCCATGGTACCACAGGCTTCAGGTTTGAATACCAGCGGTGGCATGGATGTTTGTGAATGGTTCGGAATCTACATTAAACTGTAGATCCATGATCTAATTAGCGTAAAAGTGTGCAAAAAATTATCATAGAGGGACAAATAAAACTCTTCTTCTTCTCCAGCACTATAGCCTGTTACAGGCCAATGGCAATTGTCCATGAGCTTCCTTCAACTGAACTCTGTCCGGGGCAATAGATCGTCATCTCTTGACTCCCAGACCCTTTAGATCTCTTTCGACTGAATCAACCCATCTGGTGGGAGGCCTTCCTCTCATTCCACCACCTGAGTGTCTTCAGTTGTTAAAAAAGGTAACTTTTTTAGTTGGATTTGAGTCGTCATGTCTGAAAATATGTCCTAGCCATCTAATAAAGCCTGCTTTTATAAATTTTACAATGTTAGGTTCTTTGAATTTGCTGTAAATTTTATGGTGGTAGACGTCGTTTTGCCTAACTGCTCCAGAAAGTTTTCGAAGTATTCTTTTTCAAAGTCCAACAGCGTATCTTTTTCAGATTTATTTAATGGCTAGCACTCGTCGCCATACAAAACGATTGTTCTGATTAAGGTCTTGTATAAGTTAATTTTGTTTTAACATTAATACTAAGTTTTGATTTGAATAAACGCATATATGCGCGGAAATTTCTTGGCCATTATCACCAAAGCATGCGCAACTGCAAATTGATAAAAGTGTTTTTTCTTTTAAAAGCAATTCTAAAAAATGATAAAAATGGAAGGTTTTGATTCGAATAGTAGCGAAGAAGTAAATGGACTCACCAAATCTATCAATAATAAAAAATAGGCCAACAAAAGACCACAATTCTTTTGAAGAGCTACGTTATAAACAAATAAACAAAAAAAAAAAAAAAAAACAAAAAACAAAAGAGAGATAAAAAAGATGGAATCTTTTTCCATCTTATCAGTGTGACAGCTGAAATGTGGCTATATGTGTAGTTTCATGAAAGGGTGACAGCTTCTGTTGTTATGGAGTAACCAAAAGGTAGAAGCCTGACTTGGCTACTTGTCGCTGAAGGAAGATGGAAGTGCCTTCCCGTGAGGACTTTTTTAGGAAAATATGATATGGGAGAAAACCGGGAAAACTCCCACCAGGTAGTCTGACTCACGAGGCAAGATGCTGAACATCACAAGCGCTTCGAGTATCCTCGCTTTTGAAACAATGCCACAACAATGCCGCCAGCGGATTGAACCTCTGCCCTAATGCTCACCAGCGGCGCGTGTTGCCACTGAGCCACGACTATATAGTCCTAAATACGAGGTGTGGTGTGGAAAAAAAAAAATGCTTCATTTTAACAGTATGAAAAATAAATTTTTTAAAAATATTTTTTATCAGTCGAGATTTGACTTGCCTCTCTACGGTCATGTTCTTTCCCGTAATTTAGGCTAATTAGACTGGGACCTACAGTTTAGTACCAAAGGCCAGAGAGCTAGCTAATTGGCCATCAGGCCACACATCAGACGAAAACCAGAATATCTAATATCCTGCCATATTCTTGCATCGAAGCGGGGCCTGAATGGCCGAGTGGCTAGCGCTCTGGCGCTCGGTACCAGAGGTTTCGGGTTCGAGCCCCGGTGGTGCCATGGATGTTTGTAGTGGTTCGGAATCCACTTTAAACTGTAAGTCCCGGTCTAATAGGATCGTAGAGCGTTGCGGGGCAATGTTACTCCGCGTCCGTTTCTTATCTTCAAGTTATTCGCTCCCCTGGGTCATGCAAAGTGAGTACGTCTGTGCAGCGCTTGCCTTAAGGCATCAAGACCAAGCTGTCTCAGTGTTTGCCAGCTGCATTAGAAAGAAAAAAAAATTGCAACGAAGCAATTATTGACGCTTGTTTAATCTATCGTGGGCAAGTGAATATTTTATCATGCAGTAATATATCCATCTATCTATCTATCTATTGCCTTTTCTTCAAAAATCAATAACAGTCATAACGACAAATGGAATTCATAATCATCTGTGTCAGTTCGATTTTTATGTCTTAACGACGCTTTCAAAAGATCAAATCAATACATCATATTGACAACAAAAACAAATATATTTTGAAAATATGAAATATTCCTCCTGTTATTTGCTATTTCCTCTAAATTTCGATGCATACCTTGAGTGTTGAATTGCCACTCATATTACACACCCCACTTATTATTCGATTAAAAGTGCGATGCATTGAATTTCCAAGGACACCACATGTCCGTTTTTTAATGCCAATTTACTATAAAAAGAAATAAAAATAGGTTATTTGAAATTAATAAATAGAATAATTGATCTTATCGATGAGAGACATGGTTTTGACATCAAAATGTCAAATCACCGTGATTTCTTGATAAGCATACTTGAACTTATAAAAGTAGGTATTTTCCCAAGATATCTTTAATATCGCAGCTAGAAAAGGCCATCAGCTATAAAAGTGGTTTTTAAACGTTATTTCTGTAGTGTTGACACGTTTGCCAACACGAAATATGCGGTTTCACATTTTTTTAAAAGATTTGAGCAGGATGAGATATTTTGTTCAACGCTAAATTTGAGCATTTTATTTTCTCTTTATTTCTTTATGAACATTTTAATTTTCCCTGATTTCTTGTTCTTATAAATAATTTAATTATTAATTAAATTATTATAATTAAAGTAATTAATTAAGTAATCAGTAATTATTAAAAAAAAATTAATAAATTAAAAAAAATTTAAATTTATTTCTTTATTTTCAGTACTTTAATAGAGACTTATATTAGGAAAATAAAAAAAAATTCCTATATTAAATGTATTCGCTATGCATGCAGGCAAATTAAATGCTTAAAATTTGTATAAATTTATGTAAATTTATTGCTTGATTTATGTAAATTTAATGTAAAAGTTTTTTATGATTCAATACGAAGAAATCTTCCTCATATTTAACTTAACTTGTATGTGAAATGTATTAAAACTGTATTATAATGAAAAAAACGGATTATATTTTTAAATTAAGAAACGTACTCTTACATTAACGTGCTTAAATTAACTTCTTTTTTTTTTCTTTTCTCCGTACCTCACGCTCATACTTAGATTAAGCAGTCTCCTACCAGTTAGAAAGGTGAGTATCGGTGGGAGTGGAGTATCGGTGGGCATCATCTATATCAATCCGGCCCGCGACAGCGATATTGAAATATTGTTGATGTAATAAGTAGGAAAAAAAACACAGAATGATAATAACTGATATAATAATAATGATAATTTTATGACTTGATCGATAAAGGTTAATGACAAGCATAATACGCAGAAAATTTAACTTAAGCATAACAGCTAACAAATAATTGAAACGAATCCCACTAACATTATAAACTAGTGAACATCCCGCGGTTACCCTCGGTAGTTGTGGGAATAAAGAGTATCGCATATGTATGTATGTCGATGTTTGGTATATATTCTGAATCAAATATATGATTTTTATCCTGAAAATCCCTTAGGAATGGAAAAGCTAAATTAAAGCGAATAAAATCGTGGGTATTCACTTGCAAAAAAATACTGGTAGATTTATGTAATTGTGATTTTTCACTGACAGTAGTTTGTAGTTAGCAAGGGTATGCTCGCTCAAAGCGCGTACTCGGCAACTGGTCTAGAAATTATAGATAATGGCAGAAAAATTAAAACGGTTTTGGCCCTTGGTACTTACTGGAGTAAACAGTATGACCCTAAGGCTGGAAAGTTTGGAGACCCCTGATCTATATCATGAACAACCCACCGACTGCTGTTGATGGTGAACAATAACACAGTCAAGTTGGGAAATTTATTTTTCTTTACATCTTTTTTGAGGTCTTTTAGAGGTAACTGCCCTGCATTTGTGTGACGTATCGGAGAAAAACCGATAAACTCCCCAACAGGCAGCCTGACTAACGAGGTGCCATCTAATCTCCTTCTTTCTGAAAGTAATGAGTACAACAATGCCTTCAGTGAATTTGAATCTCAACCCTCCTGTTTGCTAGCAGGGCACGTTTGCACTGGAAATCGGAAAGAAAAAAAATGTAAGCTGAATTTTAAAGTAAATTTGGTGTTGGAAATTTATTATATATTAAACTTTTCGAGGAAATACGCATATAAATTTTCATATTATATAGGGATTAAGTGATATTATCGAAACTATATTATTCATGAGAAGGCTATTTTTTTTTTTTTTCAACCTTTGACAGGACTTGCGTGAATAATAAAATTATTTTATTACCGGAAGTCAAATGCAATCAGTGCCACTTTTCCATGTAGTTATTGAAGCATTGAGACATTTGTCATACTAGTCGACGAGTTTTCAAATACCCTCTTCATGTAAGCGTTGTATATATATTTTCTTTCTAATGCAGCTGGCAAACACTTAGACAGCTTGGTCTTGGATGCCTTAAGGTAAGCGCTGCACAGACGTTACTCACTTTGCATTACCCAGGGGGCGTGTGTAACTTGAAGATAAGCTACGGACGCGGAGTAACAATGCCCCCGCAAAGCTCTACGATCATATTAGACCGGGACCTACGGTTTAAAATGGATTCGAACCACTACAAACATCCATGGCACCTCCGGGACTCGAACCCGAAACCTGTGGTACCGAGCACCAGAGCGCTAGCCACTCGGTAATTCAGGCCCCGCGTTGTATATAGAGACACAAAAAAATCTCCATGGTGTCTTGAAGCTATTCATTGCTGAAATGCTGCTTTCCCCCAGCCCTTTCTTCAGGTCTTGGAAGAGGTGAAAGTCACTAGGTGCCAGGTATGGGCCGTATGCTGGGTGATCAAATAAGCAACCAAGCAATATGTGGTCAGGCATTGTCATGGATCCAAACAATTTTATTCTTAAACGTAGCTCATTCTCCTATGAATTTCTGCTGTGCTAATAGTAATATAAATTCAATTAATCACTCTACAGTATTATTGTTTGTAAATAAATGTTATAAGTTACTTGTTGATAGAGAAACAATTTTCATATATCAATATTTATAAATAAAAATGAAGTGTGCAGTAACCATCTTAGTAGAACATTCATTTTGTTTGTTTTTTTTCTGCATTCATTTATTTTTCATTCTAAAGAGCAATTAACGAAAAAAAAAGATTGCATTGTCTTCGGATTTTTTAATTAAAAATAGTACACAATTTTAATCAAGCTAAATCCCTTTCCCAAGTATGTTTTTATGTTTAAATGCGTTGACCCATGAAACCCATGAGGCTTGAGAACCACTTTAAGAAGGAACTTATCTTTACACTAATTCATTGTTTATCTTCGATAACACCATGGCCTATTAAACTATGGGTAATGAACGCAACCGGAGAATGGTATCTGGTGAATTTGCGCTCATCTTCCAAATCCTGAGCATAATATAAAGGCTTTTCGGGCATATTGATTTTTTACTATGCACATCTTCCATCATTAATATTCACTCATATATCGAGCTCAGTAATCGAGCATTAACCATTAATATATTAATCACACATTACTGTTAAATTCATGGGTAATAGCCAAGTGTGCATGTAGTGCATAGAAAGGCTTAGGTTCGGATCCACTGCTGGCGTGCCTGGCAGTCAGTACTTTCAGAAACGAGTATACTCGATGGTGTTTTAAAGTTATGAGTGTTTAAACTTTGTTTTAAACACTCGATGGTGTATCGTGCACCTGGTAAACCAGGTGTATCTGGTGTACCAGATTACTATAGGTAAATGCAGAGCAGTTACCTATAGTAGTCTTACTTATATATAGTAAGTGGGCTGTTTGTAGTACATACAAATAGAATATGAGGTTCAACGATGCAAAAAAAAGTATATTTTCGATTGAAATGAATTATAAAAGTGAAATAAATTTTTTAACCAGAGAAATTTTAATTTCTATAAAATTGAGGAGAAGTAAACACTAGCAGTAAAAACCAAATTAAATCCTGTAATAAAATAAATTATCGAAAAAATTAAAAGCTTTTAAAGCTGCTGGAAACATTTCGCTCCTCGATATACGTATTTCATTGTTAATATTAATAAGCATTATATTTCATGACACATCAGACATTTTGAGAAACTGTAGGGGTGCAGGTTGAGCAACCAAACTGTAACTGCGTGGGGTTGGGTTGAGATACTTGAGGCACAGGTTGGAGAATACACAGTTTTATTGACGCACGTACAAACAATTAGAGATATACACTATTTAACACATTTAAAGACAAATAATTATAGATTCGTCGAAGGATTCTACTTCTAAGCCAAAAACCCGATACTCAGACAGGCGCAGGATGAGTGAAATATAATGTGATACGTGTAATATTTCCTCTTTTAATAGTAGATTAGTAAGTTCAAAGTATTAGCAAATATTAAATAAATGAACCTTAGGAATGGTTTTTGTTTGGTCACAATGTATCAACTAAATTTTTTTTTTTTTAATGTCTGGATCTCTATTAAGAATTGTTTATAAAAATTTAAAAAAAAAAAAACATATTTTGTCATATTTAATTTAAAATAAATAAATTTTTTAATGTATTTAAAAATGTTTAATGACAACCTCTCTCACCGATCTAGACCTCGGAGATCTAGTATTACAATTTAATATGCTTCGAATAAATCGATATGTAGACTGAAATGTTGATAGAGGTAACTGCTTCCCGTTTGTGTGTTGTAAGCCGGAAAATTCATCCCACGCAGATGGGAGATATTGTCATGTCACAACCACCCTCTAGTGTTTTCGTTTCTGTTGTGACTAATCTTCAGTGTCCTGCAGCGCGGGACGGACATCATACTCTACTCATGGATGGAGAAAAGAGTCAATTTCTGTTCTTATGGAGCTTCTATTGTGATGGAGCACCCAAAGAGTCTGACTTATTCCGTGTCACTAAAGAGGAAGGCTTTTGGAGAACTATCCCATTCGCATATCGTATGGGAGAAATACTGGAGAACTCCCCCCAAGTAGTTTGACTAACGAGGGCAAGATGCTAAACATCACCGACCGTCTCAGAAGTGAATGAAACATATGCCACCACCGGATTCAAACGAAAGTCCACCTGCATGATACACTCATGTCCATAAATTAAGGATATGAAGTTCAGGCAAAGGCTTTGACTTATTTGTAAAGTCTATTTATTAAACAAAAAGGTAAAAGAACTATATGTTTGACATAATTAATAAAAATTGCGATTTTACTCCTGGAGCAAATTTCAAAGAACCTATTTACAAAAAACAGTATAACATGGTTAGTATGATGTTAATATGGAGTATGTCTCCCGGACGATGCAATACAGGCTTTATTCCTCATTCGGCGTTGTAACTCGGGGCGACCTGTGCTGTAACATCTACTCACATACCATCATCTTGGAATCGTTGCCAAAGCCTGGATGACACTCTGGGCGATTCCAAGTTCCTCCCGGATACTTCAGCTGGGTACGTCCACATTCCAGTCGTCCGATAATTCTACCACGTAAGAAATCAAAATGCTTCCTTTGGGCCATAACATGCGGTTGTGCTGAAAGGTTTTTAAAGCGCTTGTGAACAATTTTACTTCTTTGCCACCATTCCTTCATATCCCCTCTCTTACACTCTCGTCATCAACACTATCAGTCCACCTGCATATTCTTCTTCAAGATGTGTGATAATTCTACTGAAATTTTTATTTTAGAGTTCAATTTCTGTGTGATTCTGAATTATCCTTAATTTATGGTATGGACATGAGTGTATTTCAGCGCCATCAAGGGTAAAGACTCGGGTTAAATATAATATTGCCTGAAAAACAATTCAAAAGATTTTTCAAAAATTATATAAAGCATTCAGTATATATATTTTATTGAAAGTTAATACGTATTATAAACCACGTATCATTCGGAGACCTAGTGTTACATTTTAATATGCTTCGAATAGTCCACCGATGTAGACGGAGTGCTGGTACGACTTTTAGCGGTAACTGCTTTACATTTGTGTGTCGTACGGAAAAAAAAAACCTATCAATGTGATAAAAACCTCTGGTTTTCTCGTTTCTGAAAGCATTCATGTGCCACCAACGGATTCAAACTAAAGTCCTTCTGCGTGATATTTGAACGTCCTACCACTGAGATTCGGAATTAATATATTGCTTTAAAAACAATATTTTTTTAAAATTAAAGCATTTAGTATATACTGAATTGAAAGTTAATACGCATTGCAACCCACCCATGATTCATCACACGCTAAAGGAAATACTCACTTGAAATGAAATTTTAAATTATGCAATCCCGTATGCAATCCATACTAATTTCTTCCACCGCATTTTTATTTCCATTCACCTTCAAACTGAAAAACTTTTAATGAGCTACAAATAAAAATGGGAAAAAGTATATGAATGAATCATTTAAAACTATGCTTCATTTGATTGGCGTTTGAGAAAAAGTGGCCCGTCCGCGTCCACCGGTGTCTTCCTGACTCATGCAAAGATCTTCCTGTAACTCTCCTTCCTCGTTTCTGTCCTTTACTGCGCAATTATAAAGCATTCAATATATATTTTAATGAAAGTTAATACGCATTATAACCCGCATTATATTATGTTATACGCATTACATTCGGAGACCTAGTGTTACATCTTAATACGCTTCGAAATAGTCCACCGATGTGTAGACGGGAGTGTTGGTATGGCTTTTAGAGGTAACTGCTCCACATTTGTGTGTCATTTGGGAAAAACTCCCACCGGGAAGCTGGGAGAAACTGTCACAATAATACAAGCCCCTTCTTGTTTTCTTGTTTCTGTTATGACTTATCCTCAGTGTCCTGACTTATCCTGCAGTGCGGACGGACATCCCATGAGTAGTCTCATGGATGGAGCGAAAGGGAGGAAGCTTCTGTTGTGATGGAGCACCCGTAGATAGAAGTCTGACTTTGACTCCGCGTCGTTGAAGAAGAAGAGGCAGTCTACCCGCACCTGGAAAATCCCACTAGGTAGTCTGACTCACGAAACATGATGCTGAACAACGAAATATTACTGAATTAAGATTCTGAATAAATATATTGCTTTAAAAACTATTAAAATTTTTTTAAATTACATAAAACATTCAGTACATACTGAATTGAAAATTAATACGCATTGCTACCCACCCATGATTCATCATAAGCTAAAAAGGAAACGATCCCTTGAATTGAAATTTTTAAATTGTGCAATGAATATGCAATCTCTACCAATTTCTTCAGCCACATATTTTTATTTCCATTTACCTTCAAACTAGACTCGCTGAAAAGTTTAATGAGCTACAAATAAAAGGAAAATAAAAATATATGAATGAATCATTTAAAATTGTGCGCCGTTTGATTGGTGTTTGAGAAAAAGTGGCGATATCATTGGCCCGCAATGGCGTGCCAGTGTCATCCCGACTCATCCCACAATGTCGGTC